>BKCP01005960.1:524210-552073 GCA_008636005.1 Striga asiatica | reverse complement strand
ATATACAAGTGGTACACAAGTGGATGTTTCTACTTTTGGATGTTTTCACTTGTGTTGTCAACTTAGTTGTAGAAATGCTACATTGTCAACTTAGTATACAATTAGGTTGACAACACAAGTAAAAAAAATCTACAAAAATAAAAATCAAAAAATATACAAGTGGATGTTTCTGATTGTGTTGTCAACTTAATTGTATACTAGGTTGATTATGTATTATTTTTTTTATAAGATATAAATGTAGATATAGATAGATATATATTTCTATTCATTCTTCCTTGTCCCGCGGGTAGATGCACTAGTTTTACATAACTAAACCATCACGATATTAACATAATTAATTGTAAAGCGATTTTAGACGGGGCTTGAAAAAGTCGCTGTGAAATCAAATCCTAATTCAAGTTTTCCCACTTTCCCTCTCTGTTCCGGCTTCACTCTACTCGTTTCCCGGCGGCGCGTGCCGCGCAATGGCGGTGGAGTCGTCAATATCCGTGATGGATTCTCTGTTGGAGAAGCTCAAGCTCGATGATCCGTGGGTCCCACCCAGATCTTGGGATTCCCTCCCTTACCAGTCCGGCGCTCCCTCTCGGCCGCCCTCTCAATCTTCGCCGCCTCTCTACGCTACTTCAACTGTCTCTGTAATTACGTGCTTTCCGTCTTCCCTTCCCTCTTGTTCTAAATGTAGGATACATGCTAATGTTTCTGACTCGAGGGCGTTTCTGCGTGATTTTGCGCCCGAAGAGATTTATGAATTTCGGTTGCTAAATGCTGGAATGTGCTCGTGATCTATAAACAGGGATGCCTTTTGTTTTGCATCTAGCTCTCGCTCATGGAATTGACATGGAGGTTCTAGGTCATTTATTTGATTATTAGTGCAAACTTTGCTGGAACTGTTGGTGTAAGTTATAGTGGTTTAAGAAGTGAATAATGTTGCCCTCAAATGGCCGTTAGTGAAGCTGCCATGGTTTGCGTAGTTCGATTGTCAGGACTCAGGATTCAAATATTCAATGTAGAAATATTATTTGGAATCTATGTATGGTTTTTAGGTCCCGTAAGCCACAAGGTGCAAATGCACACAAGTAGAGCATCTACATATGTGCAAGACTTCTCTAGCTGGGTGTTGACTTGCAAAGATATAGCTCATTAACACGCAAAGACCTGTTGAATTATCTACTCAGTGTAACAAATATGGCATACCCTCAAAATGATGAGTTTTGTCTTTTACAACTCCATTTTTTCCCTTTTCATGTGCAGTTTACATTTTCTCATGTATCTAGAAGTATGCAAGTTATCTCTTTTTTTTTTTTATTTTTTTATTTTTTTTTATTTCTTGTTTTAACTTTCTCCAATGATATTAGGAGCCCAGTTTGGTGAGGTTGGCAATGAATGCTCTCCAAGGTGTGGAATCAGCTTTGACATCCATTGAAAAACTCTCATCAGTACTTCGTTATAGTTCTGCAGACAGAACTTCTCATCGGATTCCCAATTTCTGGACCCGTTGTTCAAGTAATGTTATTGTAGGAAATGTGCTTACTTCCATTGGCCAGTCTGGTTGCATAATATTCCTCCTCCGCAGATTTGTCAGTTACTTCACAAATCCCAATTTCATTGGACCAAGAGAGCTCGAGGAAACAGTAAAAAGTGATTCCTGTGAAGGACAGTGTACCCCACCACATTTCAGTTTGATCAATCAGGCATTTGCCATTTCTGTTGGAAAAGTCATTGATGGTTATGCATCTGCTCTGAATACATTGTCTGAATCTGTTAGCCTGAGGCGTTGCTTAAAGGCTAACAATGGAGGCTGTTTTACTAGTATTGGGGATTCAGAAGTTACACTGTTGGAGATGTACCTTCACACCATGGGATTGAGGACTCAAATTGAAACCCTTGGAAATTTATGCAATGTTAATCATCTCACTGATGGCTTTCCTGAGTGGTCTTTAGAAGACTTGAGGACTAAAGCAGACTCAGAGTTCACTGTCTTCCCAAGAAGTGGTGCTTTACTCTCTTTCTTATATGCTCAGCTAAAGGTTAGTCGTCATAACTAGGGTTAGTTGTCTAGTTATGTTTGTTATGTTCAACTGATAGCTAACTTTCATTTATTCAATCTTGCATTTTGCTATTTTTCAATTCAGAGTAGCCCTTTTTGGTTGATCATGTTAGTTATTGTTGGTTTTGGCTTAGATTGTGTTATCCTGAAAACCAAGTCAATGCAACGACGTTCTTTGTGCCAGATAGATCTCATTGATTGTATTATGAATTCTCAAATCTTCTGTTGGTTCTTCTTGAATTTTAAGTTTTCCAGAAATGAAGATATAGATGCTACACTTACGGAGAAGTTTTAAAAATTTCCTGTAAATCTTGAACTGGCAAATCAACCAATCTCACTAATGTGAGTGCCATAAACAATATCATGGAGTTAAAAACAAAGCCCTTATAAGTTGATAGATTAATTGCTGAGAGGTAAAAGATGGGTGGTCTGCACGTCTTTGTATGTGAATTTAATAGATATTCTCTGTCCCCCTGTAAATTGCTCATTTTATCCAACAGATTTGTCTCATTTTCTTTTAGGTTGCCGATCCTGCCCATTCAGCGCTCCTCAAGTTCCTCTTTCTCAAGTGCTATGAACCATATTCTTATTTTATTAGGTCATGGATCTATGATGGTGTATTTAGTGACCCTCACCATGAATTTGCTGTGGAATGTGTCAGCAATATTTCTATTCATGCGTTGGGTGACCCTGGAATACCTTCTGGTTCTCCTTTGCCAATTATTCAGGTAATCCCATCTTTGAAGCTCTAGATTACATAGTTTTGCTATAGAGCATCTCTGATCATGTGGATTATATCTTTCCCAGGTACGGGATGGAGCTACTGTGCCTTTCTTTCTTGAAGAGTGCCTAGTTCCACTTTGTAGAACTGGTCAACAGCTTCAAGTGATATTGAAATTGCTTGAGTTTTCCAGTAATGTTGGTGCATGTGATACTCATCAGGAGATCCTCCCAACTTTGGTTGGTTTGTCCAGTGAATATCCATGGTTTGCATTTCCACTCTCATTTGACAAAAGAACTGTTGAAAATATGGTATTTGCCAGAGACTGTTATTACCAGAGAATGCTGGAAAAGATTGAAAACATATTAGTGAAGTTGGATTTTGGTTCTCAACAGGTATATTTCTTGTTCGGTTGTTCTTTTGAATTGTGATTTGTGCTGTTATCCCAACCTTATAGATGGTTTTTCAGTAAACCTACATGTTATATCGCAATTGTGTATTTTATGTATGTGTTGATCAGTGACCTGGGGTATTCATCTTTTGGCCTTCTCGATCGTCATTTATCTAGATACAAGGTTAAATCAAGGTATAAATAAAGCACCAATTAATGTAGAGAGACCAAAAAATGCTGAGTCCTGAGAGTCCTGAAGGCTGTGATTGGATATGGATTTGATTGGTTTTTTACTGGTTTTTTTGTTAACCATAGTTAATACTGAAAAATGTGGTATGGTTAGTTGTTAATGGGAATTTAAGTTTAAATTAAAATAATATTTAAAATGAAATAACTAAAGTTGATTTGATGTAAAGTAGGAGAAAAATGATTAGAAGTGATGGTTAATTAAAATTATGTGAGTGGATGAATAGTGAATTAAAGTTGATGTGATGTGTAAGAATGATTGGTTCATTTGGTCGATATAATTTAATTATATTGATAATATTGAGGATAGTGGGGTTGGGTTAAAGTTGAGTTAAATTTGAGTTTTGATTGGTTTTGTATTGGTCAAGTTTATATTCAATCACACCCGAAATGTTTCCTCTGTCTTCTGATTCTAGTTATCCTTAGATTTTGATCATGAAATTTCTGTGAATTTGATGGATGATTTATTCAATATTTACACATGATGAATGATGACATAGCCTTTATTTCATTTTATTTTCATTTTTGTGTGTGTCAGTAGTGATGGTTACTGTCTGTGTAGATAATATTCCTTTATCAAGCGATCGTATTCTGTTTGACATAATATATGTGTCATGATTAATCAATTTTTCAGGCTGCACCAGGTGTTGCATTGAGACTTTCGAACAATCTCAGCCGCCAAGTATCTTTTGTTGAGGATGAAAACTTGAGTCCGCTACCAAGTGTTAGAAGAGATCCTAATGTGTAAGTTCTCCCCATTTATCCATCCATGAATGTCACTCTGATACTTACTAATTTGGTCAAAAAAACCTCTTATTCGATAGTGAACTTTTATAGATGGTATTTTGTTGGGTTTCATGCTTTTTAATGCTGATGCTAGTGATAAACAAAAAGAGTAAAAGGTTCAGTCTGATTAATAGGCCTGAGGATATCATGGGTTCTGAGACGTCAAGCATCATGGATGAGTCTCCCGCTGAAGATCTCTTGGAGTCATCTGAATGCTCATCCTCGGAAAGCTCCGAGGAGGCAGATGAAGCTGAAGAGGTGCTTTCAATGTCTCCGTATCCAATGCCTAGTTATCTATCTGCATTGGATTTTTCGTTGACTTTGTCTGCTGACCAAAAAATGCAAAATTTCAACCAAAGTGATATCTCATGCTCTATGAAAGACCTACCATTCAAAAGAAACAGGAAATCTGGTTATGCTGCATATCATTCCTATAAACAAGCATGCTTTGGGACTACTGAGCAAAAACCCTTTCTAGCTCTTGAAAACCAGGTTTCGAGTACTGTGGATGATCTTTATCTTTTATACGATCACCATACCAATCAGGGAAAATATGATACATGGTCACTTGTACCTGATAGGGGATTGGAGCTGAACATGGATTATGGATTGCTAAAAAGTGACTCAAATGACCCTGAAAATGCCTCCAACGTCTGTGTCGGCAGTGCTGGTCAGCGTCATTGTCTAACACGCGCTTCCCTGAGAACATTTGATTTGCATTTTTCCTATCTGAAATATGATTCTACATATTTCAGTAAGAACCCAACACTAAATAGAGATTCTTTTGGTATTCCGCGAACTATGCTTGGAGAAAGTGGCCATGCAAGTTTTATGAACTCTCACTTTGACTTCACTTCTGTAGAAGATCCGCTGAGAACATGTGCAGTGAAATTAGCTGGTGATCAGGGACTCCCATTAAAGAATGAAGTTCCTCAAATAACTGAAATTCCTACTGCTTCTGTTCATACTAGCAACACTGCCAGCATAGTGGACCAGAATGATGCTGTTATGGAGAATGATGCCAAATTGTGCATTGATGGTTTATCTCTGCATAAAAGGGATAGTGATGGAGAGTCGCTGTCCCAAAATGCTACTGGTGGCAGTGCTTGGGAGAGCTTGCTTGGTAGATCTCAAAAGAGTGTCAGCAGAACCGTAAGAGACCCCAGAACTTTATTGGTATCAGGAGCTGATATGCCGCTGGATTTTGTCATTAGAAGATGTGTGTTGGATGAGATTTCACTGCAGTATCCTTATGATTATGTTTTGTGAATTTGGGCATGCAATGGATATAAATTTGTGGTTGCATTACAGAACTCCTTTTGAGAGCCTAACTGAAACGATAACCTGTCTACTGCCTCGGACAACCTAGTATAGAAATAACATTCTTGTGAGGTTCCCATGATTATTACTAGGCTTTGTAATCTTACCACATGTTATCTTCGCATCACCAAGGATTTACAAACTTGAGACAACAGTTAATGTGGCCAATTTGCTCTGTTCAAATGTTTCGCAACATGAACATCCGGAGTTGATTATCTTGAACTTTTCAGCCTTCCGTCTGCATATTTCCTAGCTAAGACTTCTCTTTCAAACTTTGAGTCCAACTTTTGTCTTTTTAACCTTTTTCTATTCAGGTGACTGAAATAGAGAGGTACTTTGATATACTGTAGATTTCCTCCCCTGTTTCTTATTAAGCATGAGTCTTCTCTTATTATCTTATTTCCTGTCTGTTCTTTTGGTGTTCTCAGCTGTCCAGGTCAAGCCTCTCTGGAAAAAGTGGGGATATTAGGGATGGGAGTATAGCTTAAAAGTAAAACAGAGAGATGCTAGTTTGATGTTCTTCAGTTGAGTTTTCTTTGGGAGTCAGTATGTTGTGGTGATTGTCCTGTAGTATTTCCCTTCTCCTGTAAGTCTAGTATGAAACATTCGGTCGAAAGAAGTGGTGATTGGAACTTTAAGTTGTGGTATTTATTGCTCCCTCCTATTTTTATTATTTGTCGTTTTGAGAAGCAACACGCTAATTAAGAATTTTTTTTTCTTGCCAATATTAACCCTATTTAATGGATGTTATGGGAAAAGATGGAGATGGGATATGAAGAGACACTGTGTATGTGTATTAGATGGAGGGTTAAAAATGGAAAAATGCGAACAAAATAGCCAAAACGACATTTATTTGATCAATGATCAATTAAGCCAGAATGACAAATAATAAAAATAGGATGGAGTATCAAACAATTTTGTTTTTTTCCAAATTCCTTTACTTCCTGTAATTAGATATAAATATGTTAGCAAGCTGGCCATCAAGTTGCTCACAGAAGGATTCAAGTTGCAAGAACACCTGCAGTCGTTGCGGTGTTATCATTTCATGGAAGTAGCGGACTGGGTTGATCTATTTATCATGTCACTTTGGCATCATGTATGTTCTTTTCAGTTATTTATCTGATTCTATTCAGTTGTGATCTCTCACTGATTTTACTCTTTGAATCAGAAATGGCATGTTAGTGAAGTGAATAAAAGGATCCCTGAGATTCAGGGGGTTCTTGAGTTGGCAGTCCAGAGCTCTTCATGTGAAGGAGACCCTAATAAGGATCGTTTATATGTGTACCTGAAAGGAGATGGAAACAGACATCTAGCTGCTTCTGCCAAGGGTACACTTTTTATTTTTGTTGATATTTTCATGCCAAAGGTGTTCTTTTATCACTTATCTTAGGTTATATGATTTTACTGAATTTATACTAGAACCAGTTTGACCAGAATTTAATTTATTTGTATTTTAATATGTATAGTAATTATGTAATAAATTTATATAAATAATTTTAATTAAATATCTAGAAAAATTAAAATCATTAAATGTTTAAATTAAATTATAAATAATTTATAAATCTCCCATTTTATTTAAATATGTATTTTTATTTATACTAGACATAATTTTAAATATAATAAAAATCATTTAAAAAGTTGGACCGATCCTACCAGTCTGACCAAACGGTGTTGACGGTTCGCTAGCAAACGGTTTATTCAAGTGAACCGGACCAGTCTATCTGGTCAGACTGCCCGATCCGGTCTGGTTTTGAAAATAATGGGTAATCATGATTCATGTTATTTATATATTCAATTTATAATACAATCATAACATTGTTTTCCCCATGCATTGCCTGGGCCACATGTAGTTTCTAGCATAAATATTTTTTCTATGAATGTTAGGTGGTTGAGTATTGATATGAATATACGAGACATGATCTATTTTTCTTCAATTTATTTATGTTCTTCGCGATATATAATCTTTACCTATGCTCCTTAACGTTCACTCGTTTAGTTTTCTGCCTGCGTTGCAAAGTCTTTTATGTCTTCCCCTTCTGCCCCAAGAATGCTGTAGAAACATTTGTTAGCATATTTTATGAAGTACTACATTATGGTGCCACCTACTTGTTTCATACAGATGGTAATTTGTTTTGATCGGTTGCATCACATCTGGCAGGAATCCATTCCTTCAATTTTCTGGGTTTGGGTTACCGAATCAATTGGCCTGCCAGTATAATTCTGACTCCTGTTGCGTTGGAAATATATTCTGAGATATTTAATTTCTTGATACAAGTCAAGCTTGCCATTTTCTCCCTGAGTGATGCCTGGGCCTTATTGAAGGTACTTGTGTAAATAATGACTAATTTTCTATATTATTGCATACTTGGGCTTATGGAAAGGCCACAAAATAGGCTGAATTTCTTGCTTTCATCTAGTATGTGTAAGCATATATAGAAAAACTATCATATGTCACCTTTTTAAACTTACACAAAAGCATCCATCTGTGTTGATTTTTTGGAAACTAAATTCTCAGTATTCTTAGTTCATATAAATGCTTTCTTTGCATCCCACTCTTCTGAGTTTTTATATGCTCTTTCTCTCTTCATGCACTAAAAAGAAAAAAAAGAAAAAAAAATCAGCTTTGATTCTGGTCAATTAGAAATGTTCCTTTTTCTGAAATAGTTCCAGTATGCTTCAGTTCCAGTTAAGTATTTCTTTCTTTTTTAATCATCACATGGCATTTTCCAATCAGGGTTATCAGGTCAAACCACAGAAAGGAACAGTACAGCAAATTCCAATATTAACTGATACAAGGTACAGTTTGGAGTATTATTCTTCAGCACTAGTTTATTTCGATTAAAATAGATAGATAAAGATTGGTGGGACACTAATAGTGAATATGCACGATTTCCACGTGGTAAAGAAATTTGCATACTGCTATATCATTGACCAAGAGTGGAGTTCCACAATTAGTTATCCTTAATGGATACCTACTATGCGGAGTATCTAACAGCTGAATCATGGAAATTCAGTTGTATTTCTTTTCTCACATTTTAATGGAGTGTTGTGGATTTATCTAGATGGGGAAAACTGCCGTAAGCTAGTATGCATGTCCATGTTTTATTGTTCTCTTTCACTGATCTTTTCTCCTGCCTGTTTTCCTGGACTGATCTGTTGTTCTTAATATCTGGGGTTTTTGGGTGCTAAAAACTACCAATTTGTATGCTGAGATAGTATGTCACTCAGGATAAAAGGACGTATGAAGTTTATCACCCATTTTCTTAATTTCTTATCAATGCACATAATCGAAATTCACACATTTTTCTCATGATTTGTGCTCTGTAGGCTTAGTTTTTAAGCTTATGTTCGAAACAGTTATGTTATTTTTTTGTATTGTTGTTTAATAAGTGATGGCGGATAGAAGGCCCTGCATGTTTCTACAGTACCTATGTTTCCATCTTCTGATTAATTATCCTTCTGTCATTGCAGGCACAAGGTTAATCATTTCGTGTCTGCATTGCAGCAATACGTCCAATCACAATTATCCCAAGTATCCTGGTTCAGGTTTCTAGACTCTCTTAATCACAAGGTTTGTTGTCCATTACCTTGGCCATGTTTGGTAAACAAATAAGCTAACTTATAGCTTATTTGGTTAGCTTATAAGCTTCGTCAATTTAAATAATTTTCGTTTTGTAGGACGAGCTTATTTAAAAAGCTCGAGTTTATCTCATAAGCTTCTTTAGGTAGCTTTTAAAATAAGCTCGTTGAAACTTTTACATCAGCTAGCTTTTTAGCTAATTTTACCAAACACGTTTATCACATAAGCTAGCTTTTCAGCTATAAGTCATAAGCTATAAGCTCGAAAATTAATGATAAGCTATAAGCTAGCTTATCAGCTATCAACTAGCTTATCAGTTAGTTTTATCAAACATAGCCCTTGTAGATCAACAATTTTTTTCTTCTTTTTCCCCCCCTTGGAATTTGAGAATGTCATAGTGGAATTCCTTAAGCTGTGAATTTATATAACCTTTATGAAATTCTCAACTGTTGAAGGGAAGCAGAAGATGCATATTTGGGAATGGGAGGATGAAAAGTGTAGAGCACTCTAAGTTAAATAATTATTTAAAGAAATCATGTAAATGTTATATTCAATAATGTGTTTTGGATTTCACTTGTTTTTTCCAGGTCAAAGATATGTTGGATCTGGAGTCCGTCCATATGTCATATTTGACTGAGTCCCTTCACATGTCTCTCTCTCTCTCTCTCTTTGGAAGGAACTTCTTTGTAATAAAAATAATAAAATATAATCCTGGTAACTATTTTTGGTTAAACTTGCAGATGCTTTTTATCCAATGAAACACGGTCCATTGCAAGAATTATCCAAAACATCTTGCAGTGTGCAATGGATTTTCAGTCTTGTTTGACCAGGAGCCTACTGTGTGCTGGATCTAATGATGAAAAGTCACCGATTAAATATTCTCACGTCGACATCTCTCAGGTGATTCTTTCACTACAGTAGAAACTTTTCACTTGCTCGTTAACGTAATTTGGTGTGATCGGTTATTGGGAAAGCACGAACCGGGACATTTTTTTTTTTTTTTTTTTTTTTTTTTTTTTTTTTTTTTTTTTTTTTTTTTTTTTTTCAAATTTCACTGTTTTTGCAGGTTCACACCATAAGAAATGCATTCAACAAGAACCTGGAGGATTTATACCTAATATACCTGCAGTCACCTAAACATGACGAATTTGGGCTTTGTCGTTTTTGGGATTATCTTAACTATAATGATTACTATTCGGGGCTAATGAGTAAACAAGTGGGCCACTCTATCATTTATTCATAGATCATGTCGTTGTATTGGGCTAAGGTGGCCCATGCGGTGCAAGATAAGATTGTGCATGTGTGTGTATTGGTGGGTGTAATGTGTATATACTAATTTGCTTGTTCTTAACAATTTGTTTCATATTATTATGTCAATAGTCTCTCCTTCGTACATGTTCGTTTACGTTATCATATATGTACTGTTTTCCAGTGTGGGAGGATGCATATGAGTAGAGTATGAATGTAGCTAGTTTCGTGAGCATAGAATATTTCACTCACAAATCCGAATAATTTCAAAGTCACAAACTCATTTTATTGAAATATGAAATAATATGAATTTCTAGCCTTTTAATTTAGCTTTACCAGTTTGAATTGGAAAGGACGTGCCACTAAGTGGAGTTGCGAATATTGTTCTTCGTCATGGGTTTCTTTTAAAGGACAAGGGCCTCGACAACGTTCCGTCTCCATAGCCACATCGCTAGTCAACGTTTCTCGTTTGTTATGAATGATGTTAATTTAATTTAAACAAGTCTTTACATAATTTCGTTATTTTTTGTATGGTTTTTGACATTTATTTGAAGATGAAAAAACACAGTTGGGTTACGAAAAATAAAATTTAATAAGTGATCACTATTCACTAATCATAGCTCATTAAGTTAATTACTATTTATTTTAAAATTTCTTATTAAAGTAATAATTGAAGCCCAAAGAAAATTGTAATTATTGTCATTTTAATATTTAAAAATTAAACCAAATCGGCAAATTGGACAAACGCTTTGGAAAATGGAATGCTGCCACGGTCAAAGTCCAACTATGGGCTCACCATTTTCGCCCGTCACTACCAACCCAAAAGGAGCTTTGGACTTTGAGCTACATTCTTGCTTGAGTTGCTTCAACTAGCCCTCCACAAACAATTTTATATATATTGCTAATAATAAAGAGAAAAAAACATTGCTTTCATGATTGTACGGTAAAGATGGCGTGAATATTGTGCATGTGAATCAATCCCCAACCCATGTGCTTTTTTTTCCTTCTTCTCTGATTGTTTATTTGCGTGTTAGAACAGTGTAGCTAGCTAATCGGCCAAGATTCTCTTTTTCAATCACATTATTACAATATCATACTCATACTGCTACACGAAGAGGGTGGGTACACACAGTGTGTGTTTTTGGCAGAAATGGAGGTGCCGCCGACTTCAGCCGAAGATGGCTCTCTGGTGTTCGAGGTTAACAGGGAGAGTTTCGAGGTCCACGAGATTGACCCCTCGACTACTTTGCTTGAGTTCTTGCGCTCGAGGACCCGTTTCAAGAGTGTCAAGCTTGGCTGCGGTGAAGGTGTGTGTGTGTGTGGGTTTTCTGATTCATGAAAATTGGTTATTTTCCTTTATTTGATTTGTCTGCGTTTGTGGTTCTAATCTTCTAGCAGTCTTTTTCAGTTCTTATGAACTATTTGTTATTGCTTAATTAGCTGTGGCTGTTTAATTTTTTCCGTCCTCTGATGTGCTCGTATGTGGTTTGAATTTGCGACTCTTATGGCTATCTGCTTGTGCGCGTGTGTGTGTTTCCCAATAATGGAAAAGGCTGCTATTTGTTTATTGAGGTCTTGTTCTTTTCTAGCTGTCTTACTGCAGCAGTTCTCTTGCTGTGGTGGCTCTACAATTGATTAATGTGAATTTATTGAACTTAGGCGGTTGTGGAGCTTGTGTTGTTCTGCTGTCAAAGTACAATACCAATCTCAAGCAAGTTGAGAATTTCACAGTGAGTTCATGTCTTACACTTTTATGCAGCATTAATGGCTGCTCGATTACAACAAGCGAAGGCCTTGGAAATAGTAAAGACGGGTTCCACCCGATCCATCAAAGGTTCACGGGCTTCCATGCTTCTCAATGTGGGTTTTGCACACCCGGAATGTGCGTCTCCCTTTTCTCGGCACTCGCCAATGCCGAAAAGAAAAACAATCGGCCAAAACCATCCGTTGGGCTTTCCAAGCTCACAACTTCTGAAGCAGAAAAGGCTATTTCGGGAAATCTTTGTAGGTGTACCGGTTACAGGCCCATTGCCGATGCCTGCAAGAGTTTTGCAGCAAATGTTGACTTGGAGGATTTGGGGGTTAATTCTTTCTGGAAAAAGGGAGATTCAAAAGAGGTCAAGGTTAGTAAATTACCGTCATACAATCCAAAGGATCATGCCTGTACATATGCTGAAAAATTGGGAGATGGGTTCGAGTCTAGGGGCCTTTGGAACTCCGATAAATGTTCATGGTACAGTCCTGGAACACTCGACGAGCTTCAAAAGTTGTTGAATTCTGATATGGTTGAAAATGGGGAAAAGATCAGATTAGTTGTTGGCAACACAGCAAACGGGTATTACAAAGAAACAGAAAAATACGACAAGTACATTGATCTGAGGTATACCCCTGAGCTTTCGGTGATTAGAAGGGATGAGTCGGGTATTGAATTTGGAGCAGCTTTGACGATTTCCAAAGTTATCTTCTATCTGAAAGAGAAACGTAGAGTGAGTTTAGGTTCAAGTGGAAATATGGTGTTCACCAAAATTGCTGACCATTTAGAAAAGCTTGCTTCTGGTTTTATCCGGAACTCAGCTAGCATTGGTGGAAATTTGGTTATGGCACAGAGGAATTGTTTCCCTTCAGATGTTGTCACACTACTTCTGGCTGTGGGTTCTACTGTAAGTCTGCTGTCAGGTCACAAACATGAAAAAATTAAAATCGAGGAGTTCTTGAAGAGACATCCCCTGGACCCGAAAACGGTCCTTTTGACTGTACACATCCCTTTTCTTGAACCAAAAACAGTTGAGGGTTGTTCAATTCAAACTAGCTCGAGATTGTTTTTCGAAACCTATCGTGCCTCACCACGGCCTCTCGGAAATGCATTGCCTTATCTCAATGCGGCCTTCTTAGCCGACGTTAGCTACAGTAAAAATGGGGTTTTAGTAAATAATATCCAGCTGGCATTTGGGGCGTACGGAACGGACCACGCAACAAGAGCAAGGAAAGTCGAGGATTATTTGAATGGGAAAATGCTTAGTGTAGAAGTTCTGTATGAAGCAATCAAATTGGTGAAAGGTGATGTGGTGTCTAAAGAAGGCACGTCACATTCTGATTACAGGTCAAGCTTAGCAGTCGGTTTTCTTTTTGAATTTCTTAATTGCTTTTCCAGCGTGGGTTCCGATTTATCCAGTGGTTTGTCCAAGGATTTAAGTTGTTTATTGCTAGAAGGAGCTGCTAAAAGTGAGAATGAGTGCAAAAGTAGTCAAATAGAGGAACCCCCATTGTTGTCATCAGCTAAACAGATTGTGGAATCGAGTAGAGACTATCATCCGGTGGGTGCACCTATGACCAAATTCGGTGCTGCCATGCAAGCTTCTGGTTAGTTATGCTTCTTTTCAGGTTTCATTTTTGATTGCTTCAGTTTAAATGCTTAATTTAAAATCAATAGTAGCTTACCTAGACTAACAAGGATTTTCCACTAGTTGTGGAGGGAAAAACTCAACAAATTGTTTCAATATTGTAAATTGTGGTTAATTTTAACAAGGATTGTTCCATTTTGACTTAATTCTGCTGAAAATTAGCTGAAGTCCACATTTCCATTATATCCACGATTTGAATGTATTTGTTCCCATTGTACTTATGGTTCGAATTCTTCAGGCGAAGCTATTTACGTAGACGACATTCCTTCACCCGCAAACTGTTTGCATGGAGCATTTGTATGCAGCAGCAAGCCTGTGGCTCGAGTGAAAGGCATTTCTTTTAAGTCTCAAGATGAAGTGGCTGCTGTTATCTCTGTCAAAGATATCCCAAAAGAAGGGGAAAACGTAGGAAGTATGACCGTGTTAGGTGTCGAACCTTTATTTGCTGATGATCTCACTAGATTTGCTGGTGATCTCATTGCTTTCGTGGTAATGCTCGAGCACTTCTCAAGTACTATGAAGAAGCTATTTTTTTTTTCTAATCTGTCTGGTGTTGGGAAACTTTCCTGTTAACTGCAAGCTGACTTTAATAGTTCTGAAAATCTGTTGACTTATGCCTGAAACTGTTGATAAATCTTCTGTAGGTTGCAGAGACACAAAAGAAAGCGAATTTGGCGGCAAAAACTGCCGTAATTGATTATGATACAGAAGGCTTAGATCCACCTATATTAACAGTTGAAGAGGCTGTTGAACGATCGAGTTTCATCGATATTCCTCCTTTTGTATACCCTGCAAAAGTCGGCGATTTCTCAAAAGGAATGGCTGAAGCTGATCACAAGATTCTCTCAGCTGAGGTGCTTTTATTTATATATAGTTCTTTATTTTGTTCATTCTGGAGGGGTATTGGTCAAACCTCTCAAGTTCAAAATTTTCAAGTACTTTTATCAATCACACAAGGGCTTTTTATTTCATAATCTGAATTTTTCTCCAAGAATATGTGCCGTTATCTGCCTTTTGACGAACCAGATTGAAGTAAATAGTTTTCGATATACAATTGTGGATACTGATAATGGCTTGTCATTTTATGCCTTCATCCTGAAATGTTTTTCGTAATTGATAACAGATAAGATTAGGTTCACAGTACTACTTTTACATGGAGACCCAAACCGCCCTCGCAATCCCAGATGAAGACAACTGCATGGTGGTCTACAGTTCTTGTCAAACCCCCGAGTTTGCTCATAGAGTAATTGCAAGATGTCTAGGTCTTCCCGATCATAATGTCCGTGTCCTTACAAGAAGAGTCGGCGGAGGTTTTGGCGGGAAAGCAATCAAAGCAATGCCTGTGAGTATATAGTTAACATCACAATTAAAGTAACTTAAAATGCATTTTTAAATCTATATATATATATATATAGCTGGCAAAGCAATTAATAAAACCTCATTTATTTTCGCTCCAAAAGAGGTTAGTTTACTTTATTATTATTTTTATTTTAATTAAAACCTTAAACAAATCACTAATCAATGAATATTTGATTCATATATATAATTACTAACAAAACATTTAACAAACTATTTGAATTATTCACATTTTTTCGTTACAATCCAATAATTTTTCTTTTAAACGGTAACTGAAACTTAATCAATGAATTTTTCAATAATGGTTAATTAATTTTTTTTTCGAAAGGATAGAGATTTCTATAAATTGTAATCATGTTTTTAATATTCTATTATATAATAGTAATTACTAAAACAACCAATTATAATTCACACTAAATGATATATAGAAGTTCAATAAGTATAATTTATATTGCAAAATTTTTTCTTAAACTATTTATTGCATTTATGCATTTTTCTAATAAGCTAATTGGCTTTAGTGGTATAAGCAAGCCTCTTAAAAATTCATAAATAATAGTAATAATTTCTAAGATAACTAATAGGCCAGGATCTCTCAAATTTATAAAAACTACATTATCCATTTTATTTTATATAATCATATAGTGATGAAATTGAATACTTTTAGGCTGCGTTTGTTTTGAGGGATTTGAAATCCTTGATTTCAAAATTTTAAATATAATTTTTTTTACTTGCACACTCCTTGAATGAATGTGTTGAAAATATTATAAATCAATTGTTTAGCTCGCTCCGATAGTGTTGACTCGCGGTGGTGATGAACCTAAATGATCGCGGACGGTGTGGTCGTCAACGATGATAAACAGTGGATTTTAAATTACTAGGTTTGAGGAGTCATTTAAAATCCTTCAAAATAATGACTAAAAAGTATCTAGCATGAATTTGAAATCCTCCAACTTCTATTACCATCTCAACTTGCATGGGGATTTGAACTTGTAAATTTAAAATTGAGGGATTTCAAATCCCTCGATAAATCCTTCAATCCAAACGTAGCCTTATATTAATGTTCATTTTACTAATGACAAAATTTTTAAAATATGATACTATTATCTAACTTATGATTTTAATATTATATACATACATTTAACTGATAGTAATTTAAACACATGTGCATGTGTGCACATGATCGAATACTAGTATATAATAATACGATGTATCCCTCGAAAAATATTTCCAGATTGCCACTGTCTGTGCTCTCGCGGCTCACAAACTACGCCGTCCGGTCCGAATTTACATGGACCGAAAAACCGACATGACGATCGCCGGAGGCAGACACCCGATGAAGATAACCTACACCGTCGGATTCAAGACAGACGGCAAGCTCACGGCCTTACACCTGGACGTGCTCGTCGATGCCGGCATAACACCCGACATAAGCCCCGTCATCCCGAGCAACATGATGGGGCCCCTCAAGAAATACGACTGGGGCGCACTCTCCTTCGACATCAAAGTTTGCAAGACGAATCTCCCGAGCAGATCCGCCATGCGGGGCCCGGGGGAAGTCCA
Source organism: Striga asiatica (assembly GCA_008636005.1). Lineage (NCBI taxonomy): Eukaryota > Viridiplantae > Streptophyta > Magnoliopsida > Lamiales > Orobanchaceae > Striga > Striga asiatica. The sequence goes on along the minus strand of BKCP01005960.1, from coordinate 535,417 downwards.
AGGATCTTTCATAGCCGAGGCCATAATCGAGCACGTGGCCTCGTTTTTAGATATGGAAGCGGATTACGTGAGGAAACGGAATCTCCACACGCACGAGAGTCTGAAGATGTTTTACGGAGACTCGTCTGGGGAATTGTTTGAGTACACTCTGCCTTTGATTTGGAATAAGGTGGGGGAGTCGTCTGGGTTTGAGATGAGGGTGAGGGAAGTCGAGCAGTTTAACCGGGTTCATATGTGGCGAAAGAGGGGAATATCTCGAGTTCCGATTGTGCACGATGTTTTTGTGAGGCCGAGTCCTGGGAAAGTGAGTGTGCTTTGGGATGGGTCTGTGGTTGTGGAAGTTGGGGGTATAGAATTGGGGCAGGGGCTTTGGACGAAGGTGAGACAGGTGGCGGCATATGCTCTTGGTGGAATTGGGTGTGATTGTGAAGATTTGGTGGAGAAAATTCGGGTTGTTCAGGCGGACACGTTGAGTTTGGTGCAGGGAGGGTTTACGGCAGGTAGCACGACTTCTGAGTCGAGCTGCGAGGCAGTTAGGCTGTGCTGTNAATGCATGACAGAACAGCTTCAGTTTCATCCAAGAAATTTCAATTCTCTTGATGACAAGAAATTTTGTTTTTGAATATTAACCTTACATGTCAAGTTTGCAAAGTTGTGCATATTTATACATTGTCTCGATATATGTGGAAACATTAATTACTGGGGGTGTGGATAGGAGGTTTATGTTCATCCTACATATGCTGCATTTTCGATTTTTTTTTTTCCCTTTTTCTGATCGAGCAATTTACTTTTGAATGCAGGCACATTATCGAAATGTGAATTTGGCAGCAAATTCTTACTTTGTGCCCGAATCAAATTCTAATAGATACTTGAACTATGGTGCTGCAGTAAGTGAGGTAAGAATTATTCAGTTCTCATCGAGCTTCCTATATATGATGTATGCTTTGACGTAAATATGCAGGTTTATCCATGATCACATGTTTCTCAATTTAGCAGCAATAGGATTAGATTAGTCTCTCAGGTTTCAACCACGTTGAGCAGACCACACTAACAAATGGAGTATTTATCATTTATATTGCAGGTGGAGGTAAATATCCTAACTGGTGAGACAATAATATTTAGAACAGACATCGTGTATGATTGCGGCCAGAGCATGAACCCAGCTGTGGATTTGGGACAGGTCAATCATCATACATTTATACTTCCGAAATTCCATCTCTAGTTTTCGCTTGTATTGCTTTTCGTAGTTTTGAAAATTTTTTTCAAAAAATAATAAAAAAAAAGACAACTAAAAATTCAATATCGATTACGCAGATTGAAGGGGCATTTGTACAAGGGCTCGGATTTTTCATGCTAGAAGAATACTTGTTCAATTCAGATGGTTTGATGGTTGCTGACGGGACATGGACGTACAAGATCCCGACCATTGACACTATCCCTAGAGAATTCAACGTCGAAATATTAAACAGCGGACATCACCAGAAACGCGTCCTCTCGTCCAAAGGTACTCATCGTTTGGCCGAAGCTAACATTAAATGATGAAATGCTTGGTTGATTAGTATTGAGAGCAAAATATTCAAGAAATGCATGGGCTTAAAAAGAACAAATAAAAAACACTACACTTTGTTTGTAATTTGATCAAGTCTGTCTTTTTGGTGCAGCTTCTGGAGAGCCGCCGCTGCTTCTGGCGGCATCAGTGCACTGTGCCACGCGGGCAGCGATTAAGGATGCAAGAAAACAACTCAAGTCGTGGGGAGGATTGGAAGGCGCTGAGTCGACATTCCAGCTCGACGTGCCAGCTACTATGCCCGTCGTTAAGGAGCTATGCGGTCTCGACTCGGTTGAGACTTATCTGCATGCGTTGCTCTCCATGCGAAACCCGTTGAATATTTTGAATATTGCATAATATTTTTGAATAGCCCGTTGAATATTTTGAATATTGCATAATAATTCCGATAAAAAGTTCTAAGTTTTATAATGGACTAGTGTGCAACCCGTGCGATGCACGAGATGTATTTAATTTGGGAGTATTATAAGTTTAAGTGTATTTAATTGTACAATCATAAAATGTTCGTAAAAAAAAAAAAATCATATATTTTTACAATCTTCTTGTACACAACATTATTAATTTGATTCTTGGGCAACTCGCCATGTGAAACCATAAGTGGGAAATGTCGCCGCTAGAACATAAATAGAATCCTAAGATCAGAAGTAGTTAAATTCATTCTAGGACTCAACATTTTCTCGCAAGTGATACCCGTCAATATTATGTATTCAAGCACATGCTGGAGAGTTTGGTCACAAGTAACATGTCCCATTGCACAATTCCATAGAATGATCCATGTTCTGTAATAACATGATCGGGGTTCCTATCTTCAAATGCAACTCATTGTTCGGTGTTCCCGAACACTGATACTATTCAAGAACTCGGGTGTGTGAAGATCTGTCAAGTAGTTGCATGAATTCAACTTAGACGTACTGTCAGAGCTCAAATACGTACGATCTTCAGCAGAATTCATCTATGACATGTATTGATCGATAGACTCAACGACTTCCAATCTAGGCACTCATATAGCCATGTCCTTCAAATAACTTAGATCATCACTAGAATTCATGAACATTGGATATGAACTTTCCGTAATTGTGCCAATTGGATCATCGGAGGATCCAATCTTATATCATCTAGTATGTCAAATCGATGTACAACCGTCGTTTGATCTTCCTACAGTCTCATCTCCAATTCTAGCAATCCAATTAGCAAACGCTGCTAGTGCTCGTCCAAAACAAGATTTAATAAGTGATCACTAAATATAGCTCAATAAGTTAATTACTACATATTTTATAATTTTTAAAAAAGTAATAATTGAAGGCCAAAGAAAATTGTAATTATTGTCATTTTAATATCAAACAATTAAACCGAATCAACAATTTGGGAAAATTTTGATGCTGCCTGTAAGGGCACTACCATTATCACCTTATTAAGTGACATGTGTCACTTTATACACTATATCCACACCATATTTTGCTATAGGCAAAATCAAAAGAAAAAATTTATTAAGAAGTTTTTTAGTTTTTTTTTTTTTTTTGAAAAAAAAAGTAATAATATGAGTGATCTACCAAAAGTCTCTGAACAAATAGGAACACTTATAGAAATAATAAAGACAACCCAATTAGAAACATTAGAAAAATTAGAAGAAATAAAAGAAACAATAAAAGAATTACGAGATTTAGTACAAAAAGAAAAAATACGGAAAAAATTATTTAAACCAATTCAAATAGAACCGCCAACAAGTTCTAATGGATGATATAGATAGATTAACTCAGTTATTAGAAAATGTAATATTGAAGAAACTAGAATGGAAAAAATAGATGATGAGGATAAATAAGGAATAATATGTGGAATAGATAGCGAAAATGAAAATGAACCCATATTTAATATGACTTATCAAAAACCACATACAACATCACCATTATCAACAAAATGACCTAGAACAAATAATATCTAGTTCACGGGATAATTATGTTGAAAGAAGTTATAGAGATTTTATATATAAAAATGATTAGCTATCATCAAGAAAAAATTAAGAAAAATATACCACCATCATATTTTGAAAAGAAAGAAATCTATCTAATGGAATATTAAATATAGATTGTCCAACCGATGCAGAGGATTTAATAGTCACTTGGACTGATCAACTAAAATTACTAGTTCAAACTAATGATTCAATGATAAATGGAATAACATTAACATATTCTCTTAATTATATAAGATATAACATATCTGGAGTATTATTTGACTATCTAGAAAATACTCGAATTTTATTAAATTTTGAAGCCAGTGGTTTAGAAACAGGAGCAGAATATAAAATAGCAGCTTTAAGAGAATTAGCAAAGGATATATTAAGAGAATTTTTAGGAATTACTGGACAAAAGTCAAAGGAAACACAAAAATAAAGTAGTTAGATTTCTAACAAACATGAAATTATGCAATGCATGCTACATAGAAAAATTTTTCTGTCAAGTAAGAGAAAATTTCTATAAAATTAAGGATCGGTAAGTAAACTTCAATATGAAATGAATAAATATATTCAGAAGAAAATCAGTGAAACAAGAGAAGAAAAAACTCTAGGAAATTTAGAAAAATATGCCAAAGAATATAGAGATGAGCTTTATATAAGGAAATTAGAACACCATGAAATGACTAAAGTCGATTCAAGATGTTGTAAACAATTAGAATATGTACCACAATAATTTGGTTGTTATGAACCATATAGAATGAAAAGATATTATAAATACAATAAGTTTAATAGACGATATAGACCATGAAGATATAAAACATTTAGAAAACCGTAGAAACCAAAATATAAAGGAAAGTTTAGAAAACAAGGAAAATAATTAGGAAAGCCCAAATATTGTCCTAAAGGAAAAAAGAATTGCAGATGTTGGAAATGTCAAAAATATGATACTACGCAAATGAATGTCCTAAAAACATGCCAGAAAAAGATAAGAAGTTAAAAATGATATTTTCTTTAGGTTATGAACCTATAGAAGCAGAATACGTAGAAGGTAAGCTATTAGACTTCGATATATATGATTTAGAATCAGAAACAGATAGTGATTTAAAATCATTAGAATCAGAAGATAAGTGAAAATAGTTCATTCATAAAATTTAAATTATTTAACAAAATTTTTACTAGCATATATAGACACGGGTGCACCGATATGTCTAGCAAAAGAATCTATATTACCTAATAAATATTGAAAGAAATTAGACAAAGCAATTATAGTGAGAATTGCAAATAATAAGACTATAAGTATCGATTATAGAGCAACAGATAGTTAATAGAAGAAAAGCGATTTCCTTCACCAAGTCTTTATAAACAAAATATATGTTTACCATTAATAATTGAGAATAACTTTCTTAAGTTATACAGTTCATTTATTCAAAGATTAAACAGCATCAGTCTTAGATGTCCACATATAGATACGCAGTCTAGTAAAATAATTATCACAAAAATATATAATACGTCTTCTTTCATAAGGGGGGAGATATTAAGAAAAGTTCCATTTCAAATTTATAAAGTAATAAGCATAACATTAGAAGAACATGTTAATTAGTTATTAGAAAAAGTATGTAGTTAAAATCCATTATATCCAAATAAAAACATAAATAATATGATAGTAAAAATAGAACTAATAGATCCTAACAAAGAAGTCAATGTGCCAAATAGAATACCATATACAGAAAGAGATGCTAAAGAATTTCAAGAAGAAACTACTAAAATGTTAGAAAGGGGTATTATACAACCTAGTACAAGTTCACATAGTGCACCAGCATTCTATATAGAAAATTATAATGAAATAAAAAGACAAAAACGTAGAATTGTTAAAAATTACAAAGAAATGAATAAAGCCACTAAGGTAGATGCATATAAGTTACCGATACAAGATTATATTTTTAGTCGAATTAAAAAGACAAAATGGTATAGTACATTAGACGCTAAGTCAGGATATTGGCAGTTAAAGTTACATGAAGAAACTAAACCTTTAACAGCATTTAGTTGTCCACCTCAAAACCACTATGAATACAATGTAATGCCATTTGGACTTAAACAAGCACCTGGCATATATCAACGACTTAAGGATAATAATCTTAAGGGATTAGAATCAATAAGTCTTTCTTATATAGATGATATAATGTTTTTACACAAGGATCAAAAGAAGATCATTTAAAAGAACATGCAAAGGTTTTAATACAATTAGGAAATAAAGGAGTTATTTTAAGTAAAGAAAAAACAAAAATTTGCAAAACTAAACCAGAATTTTTGGGAATGAAAATAGTTGTAGGAGGCTATATTGAACCTCAAAAACATTTACTCGAAAAAATACATCAGTTTCCGATGAATTAAATAGAAATCAGATTCAAAAATTTCTTGGGTGTTTAACATATATTGGTGAAACAGGTTTTATAAAAAGTCATGCAAAAGAAAGAGAGTTACTACAAAAAATGATTTCAAAAAAAGTACCATGGAAGTGGACAGATAATGCAACTAGAGCAGTACAGTCCTTAAAAAGATTATGTACTCATTTACCACGGCTTTACTTACCAAAGCCTAGTGATTTACTTATTTTAAACACTGATACAAGTCAGGATACTTGGGGAGCAGTCCTTCAACCAATCTCAGATGCATATGAAGAGCTTAATAAGTTTATTACAAACAACAAACCATCTGAAGTTAAATCCTTTATACGGAGAATGACTAAAGATAGTTTTGATGAAAATAGTGAATCTAATTATTCTATGCAAACAGCATTGGGTAAAACCAATAGCAAGCAATTATTGTTATCCAAATAGGTATAAAAAAACGTTTAGGCAAGCAGAACGCAACTATAGAACACATGAAAAAGAAACATTAGCTTTTATAAATGCTTTGAAAAAATTAAACTTGACTTACAACCAGTTAAATTCATCTTTCAAACAGATAGTTTATATACAAAAGATTATAAAAGAATCGTACAACAAAGGCATACTTTTAAGGTGGAGTTTAAAAGCACAACAATTTGATTATATATTTATATATATTTCAGGAAAAGAAAACTACTTAGCAGACACATTAACACAAGAATGGAAGCATTCAGACCAATCTTAGAAGATAGTCTAAGAATTCTGGAAAAATAGGTAGAAAAGCTCTTTGAGCAAATAAAGAAAAAAGAAAAAAAAAATTAGCCAGATAAAAGTCATATTGTTCTTAGAAAAAGGCGAAGAAGAACAAAAAGAAAAGAAATGAAAAGGCCGAAACATCAAAAGAAAAAGAAAAAGAAAAAGAAATAGATGAGGAAGAAATGGCAAAACCTCATTATGATGAGGAAGAAAAGGTAAAACCTCATTATGTAATATTTACAGGACCTAATCAGGGAATATTTTCACAATGGAGTCAAGCAACCATGTTCATAACATGACATAATATTATACACATAAAAATTTTTAGTCTGTTCGAAGCAAAGAAGCGCTAGCCCAGTTCAGCAAGCTATGCAGGAAAGACACAATTACCAGCCACAGCAGCACAGAAGCAGATGCCTATAATATGCAAGGTTCCAAATAGCAGACCACTCACGATTGGTAGCATACAGTCAAAACAACAAAAAGAAGAAATGACCAAGCTCACCAAAAACATTTGTGACCATGAATTTAAGTTTGTGGTTAGCTACACATATGAAGATAAGCAGACAAGCATTTACCCAATTGATGGTTCATATCTTGTACCAAAAACAATCGATCTACCAGAAGCAGATCCGATGAAAGTATATATGATGTTCCAATCAGGATTACTCAGTCGTATTTATTTCAGGGATGAAAATATGTTCCAATACTTCCCGATTAACATCAAGAGAACAGTTTCCCAATACTGTTAAAAAATAGTCGATAAAAAGGAAGGATTCTTGAAGATATTTTCCACACCACCAATTTTTGGTAAGGGGAAGAACTCGCAAGAAGTCATACAACTAGCAATCTAGTTTTGCCAAATTGAAGTAAGCAATAGTAATTTCCCAGACATTGGACAAGCACAATATGAGGATGAACTAATCCAGTTCCTAAACAATTATGTCATAATTTTACACAAAGGCATTAAGATAAAAGGACGAATTAATTATGCAGTCAAGTCCATTATCATCTGGAGTATGCAAGCATGTGATCCAACGGAGTTAGATATCAAGTTACTCAATAAGTATCTTGATACAGTAGTAAAAATACAACTCGAAATTCCATAAATAGATAAGAAAGAAATATGCATTAGACTACAGAAAGAATTTATAGAAGATCACATTTGTGAATTATGGAACACAAATTCGACAAGGGAATTTGAGCCTATTCAGGAATGATGTAAGCAATTACGTCAGGAGGCAATGAAGCAGCTAGTGGAGGATCCCACCTCCTTTTGTAATTTGTCCATTTGTAATAATAGATAAGACCACATGCATTATCATCTATGTAATAGGATGGTGAGTCACCACCCACCTTATCTTCACACCCACTTTATCTTCACTTAGGGCATAACTCTTTGATGTAAAATGTCGGCCATTTGAGACCATATGTAAAGAGGCAAAGCTATATCTCTCGCCTATAAATAAGTGCCTGAAACTCATTTGAGGACACAACAATTCAGAATAAAATCATTTCCTAAAATACTCTCTCTCAAAAATTTTATTTTTCCATACACAATGAGTTTCTAAACACTTAAAGATATAAGAACAAAGATTATAAGTTTTGGTTGATTCAGCAATAGTCTCTCTGGAGCACTGGAAGTCCTGTGAGAAGGCCGAAGCTGGTGTGCGTCAAGGCCACAAAAGTTCGGGATTGTGTTGAGAGCAAGCAGAATCAGGTAACTCTTTTAATAAAGTATTCTTATGTCTATCTTGTTAAAACTTGTTATCTAAAATTCTTAATTTATCATGGATAATAATGATTTTTGACATATGCTATTAAGAGAAGTATTTACAGATATAAATTGCCTCAAATCGTTAAGAAAACAAATTGTTGCATTAACAAAAATGTTAAAAAAAATGAACAAAGGTTAGATAACTTAGTTAAAACATATCGATATGCACCTGCAGATGTTCAACAAATAACCGTTAGAATCTATTTCCAAATATGTAATGGAATGATTCCCTTAACTAGTACAGTACATGTGCGATGCACGAGACTTTATTATTTCTGTCATTTTTAAAAGGCAATTTTGTATTCAAATTCAACTAATATAATAGAGCAACGATCATGATTATAATTAAACCTAATAAATATTTAAAATATGGTATGTGTAATTATTTATATTAATCATGTTGGACTTGTAAAATAGGAATGCGTTTGAAAATGTGCGCTTTCACATAATTTTTAAACATTGAGTTGGGCCAAAACCTGGCCCATTTAAAATAAAAATAAAGCCAATTCATTTGTAATGTGGGCTTTGAAAGTTCGTATCGACATAAACAAAACTGGAAAAATAATCCAACAATCCAGTTCAGTCAACACAAATGACGACTTAGATTACACTGAACATAGTATAAGTAGCAAAATTATCGGATATATGGCTTCATTTCTTCCTTCAGTTTTCACCGCTTCCAGCTTCTTCTTTCATCCTTGTTCATCAATCTTCTTCCAACTTTTGCGATCTAACACTGAGGGTCTTAGACTTACATTTTTTTTTATTGAATCGATGCTTTAAATAAGTTGTTTTAGGTGTTTTTTTTTTAAAAAAAAAATATGTAATAGGATTTTTTCTAATTTAAATTATAGAAGCAACCACATTTTATGGCAACCAAATCATAAGGGATATTAAATTTAGATTTTAAATTCAAAATTTACATCTATTATATGCTATTTTTCATTCTGCCCAATTTTATGTCAAACAAATGGCAAGGCATTTTGAAATTTAAATTATCAATTCAAATTTTTCCTTTAATATAAAAGGAGAAGATATACAGTTTGTTAATATGCACGATTTTAATTTAAAAAGTAAGATATGATATATAATCCAAAAACTGTTGCAATTAGTATAAAAATATTTAATTTTGAGGCAGTATATTTATATAAAAAGACTTCATAGAATTTTACGTAATTATAAATATTTATTCAGCCTGATTTTACGGCAACAAAATTTAAAATTTGAATTTTAAATTCCAAATGAGACTTGATTTTCATTGCAATCGGTTTTTCTTTTTTTAAGAAAAAGGTGCTTTTGCATATATTTATACGTGCTCTAAATTAAATATATACAACCCATTAATTTAGGAACCTTTTAAGGCTAACCGAATTTTTTGAGAATGAATTAAAATTAAAACGTAAAATAAAAAAACTACTAGAAATAGTAAGTAATAAATGTGAGTTGACTTTTTTTGTTACTATTTATGGTAGATGTTAATCTATATATATATATATATATATATATATATATATATATATATATATAGGATGTGGTTCAAATAAGAACTAAGTCCTAGCGTGAGAACCGCTATTTTTAATTGTATGTTGTGCTATGATTGATTGTATTTAGTGCTATTTTTAATCAGGATGTATTTTATTAAAAATAGCAACACAATTATGTTAGCATTCGTAAAATTAATAGCACCATGTGAGATTAAAAATAGCTTCATACACAATTAAAAATAGCATCAAATATGGTTCTCACGGTTCTCACACCAGGACTAGTTTTTATTTGAACCACTCCTTATATATATATATATGATGTGGTTCAAATGAGAACCAAGTCTTAGTGTGAGAACCGCTATTTTTATTTGGCGTAGTTAGACTTGTCAAAACGGGTCTGGGCCCGCGGGCCCCGCCCCACCAAACAAGTGGGTTGGGTTGACATTTTATAGGCCCGCCAAATGGCGAGCCTAAACGGGCTGGCCCGCACAGGCCGCGGGCTTTGGCGGAGCGGGCCGGGCGGGCCGCGGGCCAGCCCGCCATTACAGAAAAAAAAAGAAAAAAAAAAATTAATATATGTAATATAAGTATGTAAGTATGTTGTCTTTCATATATGATTTTTAATTTTTTTTTTCATTAAGTCTTAAAAATTAAAATTAAAAAATAAAAGCAAATTAAAACAAATAAAGAGAACATAGTTGCGGTCGGGGTCTAATTAAAACAAATAAAGTCTTAAAAATTTTGTGTATCTTTTACCACCAGGTGGTTTTCTTATTTATGTTGTATGCAATTGTCTAGGCTAGCAGGTGGCTTATGTTGGGTTCGTTAGTACCGTACGGGCTGTACGCAGCGGAATTTAAAATTTTTAAAGTAAGTATTTATCGTATAAATACAACACCCGTACATACTAATTGCGAATTAACTTATCGTCATCTTTAAAACATGCATCATTTACAAATTTTGATTTGTTACTATAAAGTAAATACTAGTAAAAATATTTACCGAATTTCTTGAACTCCTTCACTATTGATGATGGATGAGGGAATCGGTTCCCGGTTGTAACTTCAACGACTTGAGGTTACTCGCTAGAGGAATCCAAGTGTCTTCCCTCTAAACGTATCCACCCTATGAAGCCCGGTTCCGACGACTTTCCTTCGCTAGTAGAAAAGACTCGGTTTTCTTGTATAGGAATATTTATGAATTTTATTTGGGAATTTTAAGAACTCTTTCTTGAAGTTTTATGAAGAACACTTTCTTCTCTTTCTAACACTTAGAAATTTAGGAT
>BKCP01005960.1:467909-479790 GCA_008636005.1 Striga asiatica | reverse complement strand
ATACAATAAAAGTAACTATTTACCAAAAATAGTAGCAAAAAAGTAGATTATAATTTAATGCAACCCATAAATAATAAATTTTATTTTTTTAAAAAAAAAATCATACAACATGATATACTACTTTAAATTTCGGGCTTTAGCTCATTTTTTTATTTAAAAAATCCGGCTAAGATATATTAAGTGGGCATGTTTTTAGTTTTACTTTTTGTCTTAGAAACAACGAACAACATTAAAATATTGGTCTCTATATTTATGAAATCTCAATTCAAAATATAATAAAAGTTTTAAAATCTCGGTCTTTATATTTGTGCCTTTAAAAAAAATGTTAAATTTTTTTAAATTGCATAATCAATCAATTGATCTTAATTTTTTGAAAATTACTATGTTATTTTTTTTATTAATATGCAAAAAGTAAAAATAATTAATCTTTGGGCCTTTCCTCTCCTTGAAGTCGAGCTCGACGCGAGAGGTTATAACATATGCTCGACTAAAAGGAGAGGCATTTTTTTATTAATATGCATAAAGTAAAATTATTAATTCATCTTTAGATATATAATTTGTAATATTAATATACTATCATTTGGTGTAGACATTTATTATATAAATTATAAAATATTTTTATTTCATAAATTTAAATATATTTAAAAAAAATAAGGAAATTTCTTTGGATCAATCGGGTAATTGAATTAGGGTACTACCCAAGTTGATTGAATTACTTTTAGGTGATATTTAAAAGGACAATGCTACATGTACAATTGTAATTTACAACATTGGTTGACAACTTAGTTAAAAGTATCATTAACTCAAATCTCAACCATACATCTATTTGCATCTCAACCACTCATATCATGACACATCATGTTGTCATTGAATGTTGTACAAAAAAGTGGTACACATAGCTTTTTCCTATTTAAAATGGACAAAAAACTTGGCACAACTTGGTTGGTCCCATGTGACTAAATTATGTATCAGTTTGACTAGACCAAATCGATTATTCAACCTAAAAATAAATTTTAATATCGAAAATATTTTATTACGTGAATGTGATGTAGTCCAACCTTCAAATAATCGTATTAACAATATTTTTATGACAACATATTTGATAATTTATGAATATTTATATATCATTTTAGTAATATTTTGTGAATAAAATAATATTTTATTATAATTTTTATTAATGTACAGTAAATATAAGGTTTTCAGAACCGGAACGTCATCGAAACGATCAAGTTATTTTATTAAATCATTTGTGGTTTGTTCAGATTTTAATTTATAAACATTTTAATATATATAATACGTTTTGTAATAAATTTAAATAAAAAGTGTTACTTAAAATCTAAACAAATTATAAATTCAAATGTTTAAAAATAATTGATAAACAATTTATAAATCTCCATTTTATTTAAATATGTAATTTATTTAAAATAATTTTAAATGTGGCAAAATTTATTTAGAAAATCGTATGGTGTTGGCGAATTCGATAGCAAATATTTTATTTAAGCATCTAGACTGGTTATAAACCGGTTCTCGGTGGGACTGTGTCCAACCCGGTTTAATTAAAAAACAATGGACAAAACATGATTAATATTATTTATACACTTAGTTTATAATACAATTGTAATATTGTTTCCCGTGCATCGCACGGGCACACACTAGTTTATATTTTGCACACTCAAACAATAAAAACAATCGAAACTGTATAATCCGCCGAATGGGGTTAAAGTTTGGTTGGAGCATGATTTACCGGGGATTGTTTATCCTCGTAGCGTAGTCTTGCAGTTTCGACCTTATTGGGCTTTACGTCCCTCTTNTAGTATAACTTAGCAGGTTAAGTATATTATGGATATAAGTTCCATAGATAAAGTGCACAAAAAAAATCATAATTTGGTAGGTTGATTGGAAAATATAAGATTGGATAGGTAAAGTGTACAGAATTGCAAAATTTGGTGGGTTAAGGGTGATTATTCATTTAGATAAAATCACATTGTCTTATAAATTAACAAAAATGTGATAATTTAAAATTGGTGAAATTTGAAAATAAAATTTTCTTATTCAATTTTTAGAAGATAGGTAAAGTTAATATACAAATAGTAAATCCACAGATTGTATTTCAATAAAAAATTAAGGAAAGTTTTTTAGTTTGCTCCATTTTACTTACTTTTATTTACCGAGAATTTTACTTAAATCATTCTTAGTATTGAATGTTACGTCGTTAATCAATTTCGCCTTCCCCTGCCATTGGGCCCCTCTCCCTGTTGCCCGGCCACCTACGATTTTATCGCACATTTGAACTTTGTTCAAATGCTATTCAAAATTTAACCGACGAATTTTTATGCAGAATATATGTTTAGAGTGTCATTTTTCAATGGATCTCTTGGTCACCAATCGCATATCCAATCGCCGGCAAATCACCGAGAAAGTTTCCAGAATTTTCTGGCGGCGACGAAAACGATTTAAAAATTTCCAACCGGTGATTCACAATGGCTTGGTTGTCCAAGTTTGATGGATGAGATCTTATTTTGTTCCTCTTTTCATACTCTATAGTAGACATTTATTAGTTTAAAGTTATGAGTTCGTTTGTGTGTTTAATTTGAGCTTCAACTGTGGCATTATTTTTTTATTTTTTTCCCAAATTTTCCAAATTTTTTTCGATGACTTTAACGACCTTTCTGTACGATTTGGACGAATACGTAAATGGATTGGACCAAAAATTGGTTAAAGGATGAAACATTGGGTATCAAAACCGATTAAATGAAAAACTTTGGATACTAAAATGGAAGGGCGAATGAAGTTGAAGTACTAATTAAGAAACATTGAGTTAGCAACTTTTAATATTAATCATATTTCTAACATATTCTCATGAAAGAATAGTAGAATACAGATAGTCCTTAGTAGTGTTATTTCCATTCGAGAATAACAGCATCAATAGTTGTGGATTTACGATTTCCACTCCATCACCCACAAAAGTAAATAGTTAGGTAATTGGATTCTATGATCCAAAGTGCCTCTCTTCTCCAGTTGACGAATTTCCCCCCACAAGTTTTTAAATGATTTTTGTTCAACTTCAATTCCATTCCCGGGTAACCCGAGTTAATTTTGCGCTTATACACTCAGTGAAGATATATTCTAGAATTACCCGACTCCATAATGGGTTTAGAAAGTAAAATATACATTCAAAAACCAAAAACATCTTCATGGGTGTACAAAATAAAATACACACATAGATTTCAAAAACAACAAAAAAAAAAAAAAAAAAACATCTTCGATGTATTCCTTAAGTTTCTTTGAGAAAAGATGATGCATTGTAAATGAGATCGCACGATACTTGAATGTATACGTACCAAAATCATCTTTAAATCTGAAGCTTCACACATTGGGCTGTCATTTTTTAGCAACTTCAGAATGTCTTACAACACTGCAAAAGAGATTGTAAAGGTAAAAGATATAACGAGGATGCAAGTCTAGGTTCATCAACCAATACCAAATGCTTGCTTTCAAGAAAGGAAAACATTCATGCATATATATCACAGAAATTCTATATCTTTCCATCTTACATTGTTTGGAAAGCACCTCTACATTTTCCTGTAGAGGTAGATTAATATTCGTCATATCTTCATAAGATTAACATTTTCCCAATAATTTTAATCCAGATTAGTAGACAAGACTGATTCTGCAAAATACTGAACCTTGAAGCATATATCACCAACCCCATGATCAAAACTTAACACCATACAAATAAACTGATCCTCACAACTCGAGTGTTCATCAGCATATCAAATTTTTGCAGACAAAACCTTTCTGTCTGCCCTTCTCAGTCATCATCAGAATCAGAAATGTATCTGCTGATATCAAAGGGCTCGTTCTTCGGAATTGGGCGAGTCGTCTCAAAATCATTCGTTCCATTCATTGGTGCAAAAGCTGCACATTTCGGATGAAAAGGCAATTAAAAGATAAAATATAACATGAATATCGGAAGGACTTAACATCATTTACACAAATTTCCTGCTTCTTCAATAACCCTATGTCGTCGTAAATTTATTTAAACTGAAGTTCTTCAAAATCTACCGATAATATCTCCATAACAGGTCAAATTTGGCTTAGACTTGGATATCAAGCAACAAGGATAACCGCTATATTAGACATAGTGATCAAAACCTCTAGTAAGTATTACATACAACCAATCAAGCAGAGCCAAGTAAACTGACCTCTCTCTCTCATTCTTCTCTCTCTGTCAAATTCAAACTTGTCACGTATTTGGTTACCTCTGTCCCATGTATTATTTCCCCTGTTACTCCCCATAATTTGATCCTGCAGTCAAATATTTGTTCGGTCATCATATGTTGTAGAAGTTAAAAAATACCATCAAGTCCTTCCCAGTGCAGTATTATTACGCTCATCAGATGCACTCAGCACAAAGACCAATATAAGAATTATAAAGTAGGCAACAACTTACCGAACATCTCATCGAAAACAATATCCAGATTCCTCAACCCACACGATAAGAGAGGAGGATACAAAAACAAGATATTCGAACACTAAAAACAAAAATGGGGATATATATTTGCAAATAAGAAGGATTCGAAGGGTTATAGTGACAATCCAACCCTGGGGCAAGATAGGTTTCATAACCAAATGATAAAGTGAGTTTATTGAAAAATAAAGCTGAAAGCGATTAACACAAGTAGCCTGTATATGATTACCTTAATCTGATCGGGTCTCTGTTGTCTAGCCCTGCAACGAAATAGATCACTGTCATATGCATTACTAGTCTTGACACAATATTACAGAATGACAACGATGAAAATGATAAGAGAAATCTGCTGAGAACATATGAAGCAAATTCTACCGATTGAAGTAAGTTCTCCTTTGTGAGGATTGGTATAGCATTACCATAAGAAATGGAATTCCAAATTACAAAGAAAGAAAACGAAAATCTAACCTGTAGGGATTGAAATCTTTATCATCATCTTCAGCAGATTCATAATTTGCATGATCTTGAGCAAGTTTCTTGGAATACCCCTCATCCCAATACAACCTCTCCCAGTTTTCCCTAAGCTCATTATATAGCTCCATATATCTCTTACACCAAGGTTCATGCTCCTTCCATTAGGAAAAAAAGAAACGATTTTGCAGAGTCAAACAAATGAAATAACTGCTATTAAACCTCATCATCAATCTCCAACTCCAACCAATTATTATAAAAACAAAGTAACAGAAAAAAGAAATGGATAAAATGGACACATATGAAAACTCAAATATAAGATGCAGGGTTGTTCAGAAATAGATAAAATTAAGATGCCCCACACTATCATTAGCACAAATTGGGGGAGCTTATTAAGCGGGGTGCTCGATTAGATAATGATAAAGAGAACTAACAGATTCCTTGATGACGAGACGAGTACGGCGCATGAACTGCTCCCTGAGCTGCTTGCGGCGCTTGTTGGGAAGATTCTCTCTGGGGATCACAAATCGTTCACGCGGCGGCACGTTATCCCCTATCTCGTGCATTTCGCCGTCCACCACCCACCACTCGGACTTGTCCTCGGTCTTTCTCAGCATCGCAGACGGTGAGAACTTGGACCGCCGCCGGGCCCGTGGTGGTATCGAGCCGGAACCGGAGTCGGTTCGCGCATACCGCAGCTGAGTCGCGATAAACTGGAGACATTTTGGGGGTCTTTGAATCACTTTAGTTAGAGGGTGCATCGAAAAACGGCGGGATGGTGGCGGAAAGTAGTGGAACCACGGCGGATTGGGGCTGAAGATCGACAGCGAAAGGGTTTGAAGGGGGTTTATGTTGTTTCATGGGTCAGTTATACCCGATGAGAGTATTTCTGTTTTTGGGCGAGTTCTATTATTTATTTATTTTTATTTTTTTGAAAAAGTTTGATCTTGAAATCTATATCTATATATCTATATTTATATCTATATCTATATATATATAAAAAGGTTTGATTATTTTTTAAATAGTAACTATTTTCCTTAAAAAAATATATTTATTATTTTGAAAAATTAATTTAACAGTTTATGGTATATTTTAAATAATCAGTTATGGAAATTGCGGCTCATTATTTAAGGAAATAATTAAGCCATATAAAAATACATTTTTAAGATACCTTATACTCAAATTAATTTAACAATTTATGGTATATTTCACATAATCACTTATGGTAAATTCAATTTTAAGGTACTTTAATTACTCAAATTATGTGAATTGGTTGATTTACCCAAATTTGGGAATTTCGGCTGCAATATCAATTATGTAATTTGGTAAAAAAATTCCAACTAAATTGTATAATTTATTATTTAATAAGTGTTTTATATTTTTAGTGTAATTTTTTTGTGAAGTAAATTTTTAATATACCTTAATTACGTAAATCCGAATGATGTATTCAATTTATAAATAATTACTACAATTATAGAAATATCGACAACAATAATTAATTATGCAGTTTGCAAAAAAATATTCTAAAAAAATTGTGTTAATGACAATTTTTATTTAAATATTATTTAATAAATATTATTCATTTTTTGTTTATTTAATTGCTCGAATCGTGAATAGCTAAGGAAAGAAGTAGACCATAAAGATTTACATTTTTAAGATACTCTAATTACGCAGATCGTAAATTCGGTTGATTTATTTAATTATAATTTCTTCTAAAATAATTGTGTTATTGGTAGTTTTTATTTAATTATTTTTTAATAACTATTTTTTGGGTCTTTTTTATTTCTATCTATAATAAATGTGTTGTACGTTGTACAATTAATTTTGTGATTAAACTGAATATCATTTTTTTTTTGTATTTTATTGATAAAGTATGAAATCGAATTATTTGGTATATTATATATTGATCCAATATACCCGCTTATGGTAATAAATGGTATCTTATTTTTTTATTTTTTTTTCATATTGCTAAGCATTTTACTCGATATTAATGAAAGAAAAATCTGGATAATACTATGCCGATTCTTCTTTGTAAATGTGGGTGGAACATATCAAATTATTTGGTGTGTGTGTATGTGTGTGTGTATATATATATATAAAGATTTGTTTTTACTTAAGTCACATTGTAGTCAAATTGAATTTCTGAATTAAAATTTTAAAATGACACCTATTTTGAAATTAATATAATGTAACTTATTATAAGTTATTTGCACAATACGGGTCGTGTACTAATTTTAAATAGACATGTTTTATATAATTTTGCACAATTTAAATTTCATATAACATTTTCAACAAATTAATATAGGTAAATTGTATTATATATTGATTCCATATTTCTAATTTATAAATATTATTTAATGAGCATTTGTAATTTATAAATATTAATGAATATTTCTTACGCGTGCATCGCACGGGATTCGTACTAGTCTATATATAAAAAAGTTTGATTATTTTTTATATAGTAACTATTTCACGCACCCGTGTAATACACGAAGTATTGTATTAGTTATCAATATAATTAAATAATATCAATCAATCATCATCATAAATTACATCAACTTTAATTCGGTATTCATCCACTCACATAATTTTAATTAATCATCACTTCCATTCACATCTCTCTTACTTTTACGTCAAATCAACTTTAGTCATTATGTTTTAAATATTATTTTAATACAAACTCAAAATCTCACTCAAACTTAACTCAATCAACCTATTCAAAATTAACTTCGTTTATCCAACAAACCCAATCAAATCTAAAATAACTTATATCTAATTACACCACTAAGATTTTGGAACTAGTGATTACTTAACTTATGGAGTGTATTCTTTTGGATTTTTTTAATTTTTTTTATGATTTTAGAAATTCTGTTGTATTTCACCTAGAGTTTTTAAGACTTTTAAAAGTCTCGGCAACATAAACAATTACTGGTTGGTGATTTCCATATTTATATTTGTATAACCACATCCAAATCACTACAATGATTAAATACCTTTTAATGTATTCTTGCATAATATTGAGATATGGATGACGCAAGCTTGCATTATTAGTATTGTGGATTACTTTTTCGGTTTACTGAGAATAAAAAAACTCAGAAAAAAATAGGTACCAGATTACAATGGTTATTGCCAAAATAGCATTGTTCAACTCCCGACGCTAAAAAATTTGTCCACTCTTGCACTTTCAAGATAATATCAGATCTTACAATAACATGTTTGGCTTTACATCATTTGGAGATGGAGATATTTACAGAGGGACTGTGTAGCGCCCAATTACTAATATATGGAAAATGCTAATATTTTCTAAGTTATTTTAATCTGTCAAAAACTTGATTTTTGGCAGCTACTAAAAAAATTATCTCTTTCTGAAAAATTCAAACTCTTTACTTACTATCTGCTGCTACTATCTCTTTTTCTTTTCTCTTTATCTCGACCCAAAACTAGCTAAGGGTCCACAGGGAACTAACTCCCATAAATAATTCAAGATAATGTAGAGTACTCTAAATCATGAATGCATAAATCTCAAATTATAAGTCTCATAATACTCAATTCAAAACAATGCAAACCAAACTCAATATCCAAGATCTCAAAACATGAAAAAATACTAAGTCTGCAAGAGTTATGAAAAAAATTGAAATAACTCAAATAATGATAAAGTAACCACCACACGCCACCCTCCAGTGCCGCTGTCCAGCTGCTCAACCAGAAAATGATAGTTGTGGGGATGAGCAAAAAGAACCACGTGCTCATCTTTAGCCTATAAAATACGGACATTCAAAATAAGCAACGGATACCTTGTAAGCAGATATGATACACAAATATTGGTCCTGCACCCTACTATGGTGCGTCTAGAGTTATTGCAGCCATCTAATAGGCGCAACTCTTCTCATTTTATGTCACGCAACCCTCTCTCAGGCGCTAGCTAGCTTACGACATATCTCATATAAAAGAACAACCATCTAATAGGCGCTCATAGCACAAGAACAACCATCTATTAGACGCTCATAACTAAAGAAGGGAAACACAATATTCATGCACATAAATACAAACAAAAATACCACAGTAATTATAGACAATGATGTATTAGATAGATCCCCACCTGGATACTCTGAACTAGAAATGAGAGTCGTCGTTTATGTAGAAACTCGAGGGCTCGACTTCTCAGAATCTACATAAAAATAAGCGATACTTGGATCAATCTCTAACTCTTATATCGGTAAGCTAATTTACCAATTTGAAGGATTTTCTAGCTTAAGGTCCACGACTTAAAAATTCTTTCTCTTTCTTAGATGTTGGAACTCTAGACTCGGACTTCTCAAAAACTCGGAAATTACTTTCCAAAACTTAACTTTGCGACTCGGCTCATAATTCTGATCAAGGCTCCAAATATTTTCTAAAACTTTCTAAAAATAGCTCGGGACTTTTAAGAATGGTTTTGGAGCATTTTAAAATGATTCGCTTCTTTTAAGATAGGCTCGGCACGGTCCGGGTGCGGCTGGGCGCTCGGCGGCTAGGCCGCGGCTGGCACCGATGTCGCGAATGCTCATTCGCTGCGAGTGCCGCGACTTTCTCTCTCGCGCGCCGTCTCTCGGGTCGCGAATGCTCTTTCGCTGCGAGTGCCCGGGTGGGACGGCCAACTCGCGGCTTGCGACACCGCGTTCGCAGCGAGTGTAGGCGATGGGCTGCGGCTCTTTTGGCGCATCTCGCGGCTCGTGAATTGGATTTCGCGGCGAATATGGCACTAAAATCTTCCTCACGGTAGCTCAGATGGCCCGAATGATGGCTCGGGTGGCTCGTCTCGGAATGACTCGGCATCGGAAACATGGACTATGGCTCGAATTCCCAAACGTGCATATAGGACCTAAACACACCAAAAGAGACAACAAAATACTGACAGGTCGGCGAAAGGACTTCTCTCCACGGGCGCCCCCTTCCTGGGATGTATGCTCCAGAAGCAAGATCAGCGTCCCCGATACTCGTCAGTATTAACTCAAAAGGAAGTCTGTTATTGTGGAAGAAAGGGAGAAGTCGCATTCCCCAAAGAAGGTGGAATGCTTTTCTTCTTTTCGAAAGCTCATCCATTCCTTTTTGCATTGATAGAGGAAATGTTGTCACCGTCTTTCATTGTTGCGGACGGTTGTTCCTTGCAGCCTAACTATAGCAGGAACGCTTGCTCTTGCGCGGTAGAATACTGTTTGCATTCGTAGAATACCTCTGTGTGTCGTTGGACTTGACTCCCTTGCTTGGTCCTCTGAACTCTCTTTTCAACTGAGCCCTTCCCGGACTTGAAGTCCTTTCTGTACTTGCTGCTGCCTAGCCTTAGGGAATGAAAGTAACCTGGTTTGGTTATTTAGTTGGAGCTGCTTCCTAACCGTTTTCCAAAGCAAAGGTAAACGACTAACTAAGAAAAACACTAGCTATAGAAAAGTGAATAAAGCCAGGTGTGAATGATTGGCTTGTCTAAGGGCTCAAAAGTCGGTGTTTAGCGAACACTCCAACAACCATATGAAAAAAAAGGGAGGGGTAGGGTCGCTTACAACTGGTCCGAAATACAAAAACACATAACTAAAACGAAAACACATAAAACATGACAAAATGGACCGGTTGACACAAAAACGAACCTAAAAACGACTCGACTTAGGCACATAAAACACAAGAAAACACCACAAAAACATAACAAACACAGGTTCGGGCTGGCTCACGGGTTCGGGCGGTTGGAGAGCAACGCACGCAAATAAGTCTCAACCGAGTCTAGACCGCAGAGCTCCTTAACGACGGGCATAGTAGCTGGCACGTCGAGCTGGAATGTCGACTCAGCGCCTTCCAATCCTCCCCACGACTTGAGTTGTTTTCTTGCATCCTTAATCGCTGCCCGCGTGGCACAGTGCACTGATGCTGCCAGAAACAGCGGCGGCTCGCCACAAGCTGCACCAAAAAAACTTGATCAAATTACAAACAAAGTGTAGTGTTTCTCTTTTTCCTTTTAAGCCCATGCATTTCTTGAATGTTTTGCTCTCAATACTAATCAACCAATCATTTCATCATTTAATGCTATAGCTTCGGCCAAACGATGAGTACCTTTAGACGAGAGGACCCGTTTCTGGTGATGTCCGCTGTTTAATATTTCGACGTTGAATTCTCTAGGGATAGTATCAATGGTCGGGATCTTGTACGTCCATGTCCCGTCAGCAACCATCAAACCGTCTGAATTGAATGAGTATTCTTCTAGCATGAAAAATCCGAGCCCTTGTACAAACGCCCCCTCAATCTGCGTAATCGATATTGAATTTTTAGTTGTTTTTTTTTTATTTTTATTTATTTTAAAAAATTCAAAACTACGAAAAGCGATACAAGCGAAAACTAGAGATGGAATTTCGGAAGTATAAATGTATGATGATTGACCTGTCCCAAATCCACAGCTGGGTTCATGCTCTGGCCGCAATCATACACGATGTCTGCTCTTAATATTATTGTCTCACCAGTTAAGACATTTACCTCCACCTGCAATATAAATGATAAATACCCCACTCGTTAGTGTGGTCTGCTCAACGTGGTTGAAACCTGAGAGACTAATCTAATCCGATTGCTGCTAAATTGAGAAACATGCGAATTTGGATAAACCTGCATATTTACGTCAAAGCATTACATCATAAATAGGAAACTCAGACGAGAATAATTCTTACCTCACTTACTGCAGCACCATAGTTCAAGTATCTAGTAGAATTTGATTCGGGCACAAAGTAAGAATTTGCTGCCAAATTCACATTTCGATAATGTGCCTGCATTCAAAAGTAAATTGCTCGATCAGAAAAAGGGAAAAAAAAAAATCGAAAATGCAGCATATGTAGGATGAACATAAACCTCCTATCCACACCCCCAGTAATTAATGTTTCCACATATATCGAGACAATGTATAAATATGCACAACTTTGCAAACTT
>BKCP01005960.1:429773-464257 GCA_008636005.1 Striga asiatica | reverse complement strand
CGTTTTTTTTTTCAAAAAACTTACGCCAGATAATGAAATGACACGCTATTCTGCGTTATTTTACGTTGTTGTGCGCGGCATTGCGCTATATTTCTGCAACGGCATTTAACCAATAAAATATTCTAAAACTCGTATTTTTTAGGGATTAGAGTCATATTTTCAAATGAAAACAAAAAACTAAACTTTTGATAACGATATTAAAATAAAATTTTAAAAATACAAAGTCCTAAGTTGAATAGTGTAATATTTATCGGTCCATTTATAATATATCATTTTAATTTTTGATATTTAAAATTTAAATATAAAATAAAAAGTTCATTATAGTGGTTAGAATGAAGTTGTAATTAAATAAAAATAACGATTAAAATGCACATACTTAAAAGTTCATTATATTTTCGTTGTTTATTTTTACTTTTCAGTATGTGAACGTTTTATTATCTAAATATTTATATTATGATATTTACATTATAGCATTTGTGACAAATAATTCTTAGATGTTATTTTTTGGCTCATTCAATTATTATGATAATTTTTGTAATCAATCATCCAGTTTTATTCTATGCAAATATATTTATAATATTTGTATAAAAATAGTTTTTTATACTCAAATAGTTTACACAACACGCAATGCTATTTATGCAACACAGTATAAATACCAAAATGTGATGCATTTCGCTATAGGCGTTTTCAAACACTGATTGAACTACACAATTAGTTACAGCAAAAGGAACCATCGGGTAAGACAACTAGAAAAGAACAAGACCTCAATGCACAAATAGCAGTTTTTTCCATTAATAGGAAAAGCACACAAACACACATACACACACTAGCACACAAGCAGATAAGAGTCGCAGATTCAAATCACATACGAACTAGGGGTGGTATCGGTTACCAAACCGATAAGCGTATACCGATACCGAACCAATAATGTCGGTAACCTCAAAATCCAAAACCGATACCGAACCGATCAAAGTCGGTTACCGAATATTCTGTAACCGAAAACACGGTTCGGTTTTGGTTTTATACCGAAAAAACCGATCCAGTTAAAAAAAAAAAACTGTTAGTGTCTACTTTTCTCGTCATTTTGGTAATTTTCTCACTTCTTACCAATTAAATACACACAAAAGACTCACAAATTCATTGAAGGATTAAAGAGTTAAATTTAATATATAGAAGTTAGTTTAAATATAGTTAGATTTTGGTTTTTGTGTTAAACGCAAGTAATAAAACAATCTATTGTTGAACATCCAAAAAATAAAATTTGTGATACAACTTCAACTAACTTATCTAGTAACGCTGGTACCGGAATAAACTACAATTACAGTACCATCTTCCATAGAAGGAGTGAGACTGGTAAACCGACATTTGTTCTAGTGAGAAGGTGAATGAGAAGATGTGTAGTGGTATTTTTCTGGTCAGTTTGGGGTTTAGGTAAGGTTGAGTCTATATTTTAATTTTTAAACACTAAACGCTAAACAATTAATCCTTGTTTTAATATTTATAAAAAAAAATCCTTGTTCTAATTTTTTTTTACCTTTATCGGTTCGATATCGGTTTTATCGAACTCTTATGGATTCAAAACCGATACCGAATGATTCGGTAACCGATAATCAATTACCGTTACAAGCGGTTCAGTACAGTTTAGTTGATTTTCTCGTCGGTTCGATTCGGTTTTCGGTTAAAAAATGTCAGCCCTAATACGAACACATCAAAGGACGGAAAAAATTAAACAGCCACCTATAATCAATAACAAATAGTTCATAAGAATTGAAAACGAACTTCTGGAAGATTAGGACCGACTCAGATTTTTTGAACCACAAACGCAGACAAATGAAATAAAGGAAAAGAACTAATTTTCATGAATCAGAAAATCCACACACACACACACACACCTTCACCGCAGCCAAGCTTGACACTCTTGAAACGGGTCCTCGAGCGCAAGAACTCGAGCAAAGTAGTCGAGGGGTCAATCTTGTTGACCTCGAAACTCTCCCCGTTGACCTCGAAAACCAGACAGCCATCTTCGTGGACCTCCATTTCTGCTAAAAAACGCAGACTGTGTTAGCTAGCTACACTGTTCTAAGACGCAAGTAAACAATAAGAGAAGAAGGAAAAAAACAAAAAACACATGGGTTGGGGATTGAGTCACATGCGCAATATTCGCGCCGTCTTTATCGTACATTCACGAAATCAATATTTTTTTCTTCATTATTAATAGAATATGTACATATGTACAAGTTATACAGCTTTCAGTACAAGTCATATTGTAAATACCATTGACTCCTTTTAGGTTTAGGTTATTTGTCTATTTGGCCCAAGTATATAAGGGCATGTACAGTGAACACAACCTATTATCGATTCATTTTGAGTTTTCTGATTTCTGTTCATCTTCTCCTCTTTCTCTCAATATTCTCTCATTTTGGTTCATCAGAATATTAACATGGTATCAGTCGCCGGCGTCTCGTCGATTTGATTTCCGTTTTTCCGCTGCATCACCGATCTCTCGTCTTCACTCTCCGAAGACGCCGTTATTTTTTCTTTGTTCGTACTCGATCTGTAAAGTTCTAACCTAGATCTGTACGATCTCTTCTCGATCTGTACGATTTCGGTTGTAATCTCTACAATCGTCCACAAATCTCTTGTTCTCGACTCCAATTGACGATCAATGACTACTTCAACGCCTAATTTTACCGACGATCCAAATTTGCCGTATTATCTACATCCAAGCGATAATCCCGGCGCAATCATCGTCGCCGAAGCGTTTGACGGCACCAACTATCCATCCTGGTCTCGTGCGGTAACCATGGCTTTGAGCGTCAAAAATAAACTTGGCTTTCTGGATGGTACTGTTTCTATCCCTATCTCTACTGGTAGTAGCAATGAGTTCCTTGCCTGGACTCGTGCTAATAATCTTGTGCTCTCTTGGCTGTTAAATTCCATTTCCAAAGACATTCGACAATCTCTACTGTTTTTCTCTAATGCGAAAGATGTTTGGGAAGAATTAAAGGCACGGTATGCATTGAGCAGTGGTCCTCGCGTTTTCCAAATCGAAAAATCACTAAGTACCATGGACCAAGGCTCAATGACCATTACCCAATACTACAACTGTTTCAAAACCCTTTGGGATGAGTACCTATCTTTCAGACCTATACCTCGTTGTTCTTGTGGTGCTCTTGCCGCCTGCACATGCAATATCTTTGATACTATGGCCAACACACAACAAACTGACTCGGTTATCAAATTTCTCATCGGCCTAAATGAGTCCTACTCTGCCCTGAGATCACACTTTCTTCTCTCTCAACCATTACCAACCCTAACCAAAGTCTACTCACTTTTGCTTCAAGAAGAAAGCCAACGAGCTCTCCACTCCACTGCAAAATCTCTAGATCCTATGGCCATGGCTGTCAGAACAAATTTCCCACCCAAACAACCTAACAAACATGTCAACAAACCTACTGAAACATCCAAAACCTATTCCAGAGATCCAAACAAACCTCGACCTAAATGCCTTCATTGTGGTTATCTCGGCCACACAAGTGACAAATGTTATCAAGTTGTTGGTTATCCCTCAAATTGGGAGGGTCCTCGTGGTCCCAGAATTCATCCTAAGCACTCTGCTAATTCTGTGGTATCCACACCAAATGAATCCTCTAATAATATCACTGCTTCCATGACTGACCATCTCTTTCATGAATTTTTAGCTTTTAAAAAATCTCATGAGCAATCTCAAAACATGAATGACACATCTCTGCCTTCTCAAACAACTGCTATTGCAAATGCTTGTGCTACTGCCACTGCTCCCCCATCAGGTACCTCAGGTATATTTGCTTCTTACTTAGCTAATTCTGTGACACAAAAATATACTTGGATACTTGATACTGGTGCATCTGATCACATGATTTGTGACTTATCTCTATTTACTTCTAATGTGCAACATGTATCTATTCCTGTTCATTTACCTAATGGTCATATCACAGTTGCTTCTCATATGGGTGACATTGCTTTATCTCCTCATGTTACATTAGCTACAGCTCTTTATGTTCCCCATTTCAACATCAACTTGATATCCATTTCTAAGTTGACTTCCACAAACAATTGCACTTTAAACTTTTCTGCTTCACAATGCATTATGCAGGATTTGACAACTCTCAAAATGATTGGTTTTGCTAAAGTCAAAGCTGGTCTCTATCATTTTGAACCATCTTTACTAAACAATAGTACTTACAATACAACTGATGTATCCTGCATAAATACCTCTGTATCTGATTCAAATAACCTTGTATCCCATGACATATGGCACTCTAGACTTGGCCATTTATCCTTTCACAAACTACAACAACTTCACATATCTGTCAAATATTCTGCCCACAATAAGGCACCATGTGATGTTTGCCATTTTTCTAGACAGAGAAAATTACCTTTTGAAATCAGTACCACTACTGCTCAGTCATCTTTTGATTTAATCCATTGTGATGTATGGGGTCCATTTTCTGTTCCTTCATATGCTGGTCATAAGTATTTCTTAACAATTGTGGATGATTTTACTAGAACAACATGGGTATATCCTCTTATCCAAAAGTCAGATACCAAAACCAGTTTGACACATTTTTATAACATGGTTAAAACTCAATTTGCAAAATCAATAAAGGTTTTGAGATCTGACAATGGCACAGAGTTTTTATTACATGATTTTTTCACTAACAATGGTATTCTACATCAAAGAAGTTGTGTGGAAACCCCACAACAAAATGCAAGGGTTGAGAGGAAGCACCAGCACATACTTCAGGTAGCCAGAGCTTTACTCTTTCATGCTAACTTACCATTATCTTTCTGGATTGACTGCATCTTAACTGCTGTGCATATAATCAATAGAATTCCCACAAAAGTTCTTCATGATAAATCTCCTTATCACATGCTTTATGACAAACCTGCATCTCTAGATCATCTCAGAACTATAGGCTGTCTTTGTTATGCATCAACATTAAGTTCTCATAGACACAAATTTTCTCAAAGAGCATCAAAATGCATACTTCTTGGTTATCCCTTGGGTTATAAAGCCTATAAGCTTTATGACTTAGATACTAAGAAAATATTAATCTCTAGAAATGTTGTGTTTTATGAGACTGTTTTTCCCTTCAAAACCAACTACCCTGATAACACACATTCTCCTATTTTTCCTGAACCAACTGATTTCATTTTCCAACAGGACTCCCAACCACTTAATCAATCTATGATCCCTGCTCCCTTAAACACATCAACCCAACAGAATCTAACACCTCTCCAATCAAACCACACACCACCATCAAACACTATCACTCAACCCAATGATTCTCAACTACAACATCAACCAACAACTACACATCAACCTACAACATCAACCCACCTCAGAAGGTCAATTAGACCAAAAACAACACCAGCTTACCTAAAAGCCTATGCCCATCAATCCCAATCCTTTTCACAGTCTTCACACATTTCTAGAACATCATCATTATATCCAATTGAAAATCATTTATCAACTGATAATCTCTCTACTGAACACTCATGCTTTACAACTTCAATTACCATCAACACTGAACCAAAAACCTATAAACAAGCATCTGGTGACCCAATGTGGCAGGAAGCTATGAATAAGGAAATAGCAGCTTTAGAAAAGACTAAAACCTGGTTTTTAACTGACCTGCCACATGGTAAACACCCTATAGGTTGTAAATGGGTTTATAAAATCAAGTATAAGGCTGATGGTTCAATAGAGAGATATAAGGCTAGACTGGTTGCAAAGGGCTATACTCAAGAAGAGGGTATAGATTACTTTGACACCTTTAGTCCAGTTGCAAAAATCACTACAGTCAGACTCTTAATTGCTTTAGCATCCATTCATAACTGGCATTTGCATCAATTAGATGTTAATAATGCATTTTTGCATGGTGACCTTGATGAGGAAGTATATATGACTCCTCCCCCTGGTTACTGTCTCAAAAATGACACTAGGGTTTGTAAGTTAACCAAAAGTCTTTATGGTTTAAAGCAAGCATCAAGACAATGGTTTTCCAAACTTACTCAGTGTCTACTTGACTATGGTTTCTCTCAATCTGTGGCTGACTGCTCCTTGTTCATTAAGAAATCACAGAATTCTTTTCTTGCTTTACTTGTCTATGTGGATGATGTCATTTTAGCTGGTAACAATCTTTCTGAAATCACTGCCATAAAAACCCATTTGGATAACTGCTTCACTATTAAAGACCTAGGCAAACTTAGATATATATTAGGCCTGGAAGTTGCTCAGTTCCATACAGGCATTAATATATGTCAAAGAAAATATGCCCTAGATATTTTAAATGATACTGGGTATTTAGGCAGTAAACCTGTTTCAACTCCAATGGATGCTAACCTTAAATTGACATCATCTAACAACAATGATCCCTTGGTTGATGCCACTGCTTACAGAAGGTTGATTGGTAGGTTGCTTTATTTAACTATAACTAGACCTGACATCTCTTATAGTGTACAAAGTCTTAGTCAATTCATGGTACAACCAACACAGCAACATCTCACTGCAGCTCACAGGATATTAAGGTACCTCAAACAAACAGCTGGCCAAGGTATATTCTATCCCAGATCATCTTCTTTATGCCTTACTGGTTATAGTGATTCTGATTGGGCTGGTTGCATTGATACAAGGAGAAGTGTCTCTGGTTTTGCTTTTTTCTTAGGCAACTCTTTAATTTCTTGGAAATCCAAAAAGCAAGCCACAGTTAGCAAATCCTCAGCTGAGGCTGAGTATAGAGCACTTGCTCATGCTACCTGTGAAGCTCAGTGGCTTTTATACCTACTAAATGATTTCAACATTTCTCATGACTCTCCTGTTTGCATTTTTTCAGACAGTAAATCTGCTATATCCATTGCTACTAACCCAGTTTTTCATGAGAGGACAAAGCATATTGAATTGGATTGTCACCTAATAAGAGAAAAGATCAACAAAGGCACAGTCTCCCTTGCTCACATACCATCCAAGGATCAACTGGCAGACATTTTCACAAAACCACTATGTTCTCCACTTTTTTTAGCTTTATGTTCCAAGATGAACTTGAAAAACATTCATGTTCATCTTGAGGGGGGGTAATAGAATATGTACATATGTACAAGTTATACAGCTTTCAGTACAAGTCATATTGTAAATACCATTGACTCCTTTTAGGTTTAGGTTATTTGTCTATTTGGCCCAAGTATATAAGGGCATGTACAGTGAACACAACCTATTATCGATTCATTTTGAGTTTTCTGATTTCTGTTCATCTTCTCCTCTTTCTCTCAATATTCTCTCATTTTGGTTCATCAGAATATTAACAATTATATAAAAGTTAATACATAAAATTGTTTGTGGAGGGCTGGTTGAAGCAAGAATGTAGCTCAAGGTCAAAGATCCTTTTGGTTTGATAGTGACTAACAAAAATGGTGAACCCATAGTTGGACTTTGACCGTGGCAGCATTCCATTTTCCACCCTATAGCAATTTTTTATGTATGCTATTTTATTATATTTTTGCTATATGTTATTTTATCTAATTGTTATTACTTGTTTTTGTATTTTTATCAATATTTTTAACTTTTCTTCACAAATTGTCCATGTTCTATAATAACATTCTGAACCTATAGTTTCACTTAACATGATATACCTTATTATATCCATTTTTGTGTTTTGTATTTCTCATTCTATATCAAGATATATTTTTCTTGTACTCATTTTATTTTTTTATTTTTAAATCGTTGTCTTACTCTGATATCATTCTTTATATAATTGTTTTAGGTGGTCCTATTTTCACTAACTTTTTAAATTTTTGTTTATAACTTTGTATATTATAATCTATTTGTTTTTAATTGTTGTTTGTCTTTTTCTATATATTTATATGGAATTGTTTTTTCTATTAAAAATTGCTCTGATACTATTTGTTTTCATTGTTTACGGGAGTCTTTATTCCTTCTCTAAATGTTGATCGTAATACTATTGTACTGTATTTATGTGTATATAACTTATTTTTTTCTATCTTCTTCTTTTATTTTTTAAATCTCTTTTCTATTTGTTTTATTTCAACTAAGGGCGCTTGAAAATTATAATTTGTCTGTTCTATTTTGATTGGTTGTTCTCCATTCATTATTCCGTAATGTATTATGTTTTTCAATTTAATTTTGCTAATATACCATTATTTATTCTTTATTTCTTTTCTAAATTTAAATTTCCTCTATTTTCTACTTTTGTTACTACCTTCTTGTCTAATAATATATCTGATAAGTAAATTCCTTCTTCTTCTATATTTTCTATAATATGATATTTATTTTCCATTATTTTAACTTTGATTATCTTGTTTGACTTTGTTCTTATTTCTAGGAGATTACACACAATTAAATAATTATTAAATATTAATGAACTGAGGATTTATCTTAGAATTTTTAGTTTGAAAAGACTAAGCACTTAAAATGGATGTTTGTTTTTCTGCTTTAACCAAGTAATTATGTTCAATATTAAATTTGATTAGGACAAAAGTTCGGTCGACTCGGATTGCACAATAGCGACTGATATATTGTATAATAGTGTTATATGAATTGCACATTAATGTCTGTCAGATTGCACAATATCCACTGAAACCTGCCGACCTTATATTTTTGTTGAAACTATTTATATGTCGGTTCAATTATATATTTTACTTTTAAAATTTTGGTCATTTTGATTTATATCATTAATTTGCATTTATATCACTTTTATTAAATTACACATATGCCTCATGTACTAAAATGCAACAAATTTAAAGTTGTAAAATTACAAATAAGTCCTAATGAATTATCAAAATTTTCAAACAAAGTCCTTATACCCAAAATGGTACCCGGTCATCCTTGTGTCGCAGCAAACCGGCTTTGGACGACCGGAGACAGTGGCGAGGATAGGCTGAGATGTCAGGCTTGCCAGACGCCGTTATTAGAGTTAGAGTCGCCGAAATTTCTCGACTGGAATCAACTGCAAAAGCTGTTTGCGAGAAAAATATATCATGACTGGAGTTAAATACTATCCAGAGCACGCGAACTTGCGCGAGGCATCGGGACTAGGCATATGGAAGACGGCGACAAGTGGTGGTTGAAGCGGGAATCGGGACGACTTGGATTTTTTTTTCTCCGGTTGATTCTCGACCGGAGTTTTAGCAATTCAACCTTGGTCGACGAGACTCCAACGATCGATAGTCGTGAATCATATGGAAAGACTGAACATATGAAGACGACGACAGGATGTGTTGGGAGGTGAGCGACAGGCAGCGGGCTACGGACTGCAAGAGGCGGGTGTGCAGTCAATGTGTTGTGTGTGTGTTTGTGCAGTCTGTGTGTGTGCAGTCAGTGTGTATGTGCAGCCAGCGTGGGTGTGTATGTGTGTGTGTTTCGTGTGTGAGTGTGTGAGACAAGGTGAGATTAGGGTTAGTGGTTGTGTGTGGGGTCTACTAGGGGATTGAGATTGGTTATTAATGACCAAAATACCCTTAGTGATTGGTCACATATGTATATTTGGCCATAAATGATCACTTATTTACCAAATTACCACAACTTGTTTGACTGCCATATTTAAGATTTGACTTGATCATGACCATTGATATGTTAAATGCAATGGGCCAAAATTTTTATTATTTTTTACTATTTGTCATTCTCATATGATCCCATATATGTATATATATATATATATATATATATATATAGAAGTGCACTCAAATGGGAATGAAACACAATGAAAGAAATAAGAATGATTCTGGACCATTGAATTCATTACATAAGTGGTCTTGATCAAGTCAAAATTTATATATGTCAGTCAAACATGTGGTGGCATTGTGGTAAATAAATAACATATTATGGTCAAATACATAGATTTGACCACTAATTAAGTGTAATTTAGACATTTGTTATAAAATACACCAACATGTGGAACCCACCACCTCCCACCTTAACCCTTTTTTCCTACTCCATGGGGTAATGCCCCCATGAGGTTTTGGCCACAAATTTGCACACAATCACACACACACCCATGTGGGTGTGTGTGAAATTTGTGGCCAAACACCCCATGGGGGCACTACCCCATGGGGTAGGATAGAATTTTCCCCATTTTCCCGTCACTTCCCCCTTTCACACACACACACACACACAAAATCAGATCCAACACACGTACACAAAATCAGATCTGACACACACTATATCCACGCACTGGCCGGACCACCAATCACTACCACAGTTGCCGCCGCAGTCATCTTCCGTTTAGTGTTTCGATGAGACGGCGGATGGAGTCGATGAGACGCAGCGGCTATCGGAGGCGACGTGACGGCTATTGGAGGCGACACGACGCGACGGCTATTGGAGGCGACTCGACGTGGCGGCGCTGGATGAAGGAATGCGGCTGCTGACAGAGGCGATGCAGCGAGGCGGATGGCAGAGGCTATGCCGCAGTAGCAGACGGAAGTGATTCGGCCGACGGAAGCGACACAGATGGAGGTGACGCGACCCGACGACGACAGAGAAGAGGCGGCTGACCAGAGAGGCGACGCGGTGGCACTGCTGCGTTTTGATTTTTTTTTTTTTTGTTTTTGTTTTTTTTAACTGATTTTGTCATTTTTGTTCAATTTGGGCCACAGTCAGATGTTGTGCAAGAGAAGGAACCGACGGTAAAGATGGTTTTGGTCGGGAGGGACTTGCACTTACAATTTGAGGGGCTTTTCATTGGAAATTTAATAAGTGTAGGGGCTTAATTGTAATTTCTGAAAGTTTGCTTTGGGTTATGGTAAGCTAATGGTGAAGTATATATGTTTAGGGACTTATGGAATTTTGTTGAATTTTAATTAAGTTTCACAATTTTTTATACGCACACTAATGTTACGTAAGATGCACAATATGGATAGAGAATATGCATAACAAAAATTCGCGTAATCTTTTAGTTTTATATGAAATTAACAAATTGTGTTCGCTTACACATTTAAAACTTCACATTACCAAAATGCCAGATATCTTAAATTTTAAAAATATAAATAGAAAACTAAACAAAAATATGAAATTTTGATCCGAAAATTTTAGTTCGGTTGGTCTCGATCAACATTGTGCAATTTGATAAGAGTTAACGTGCAATACGCATAACACTATTGTGCATTCACAACACGAATTGTCCAAAAAAAAAAGAAGTTAAAATTGAATTGAAAATAATCGTATATTTGATCGGTTAACCGAATTATTTTAAATATTCGAAATGATTTATTATTTATACTAAACTAATATCTTTAATTAATATTTTACTAGTACGACACCCGTGTACTACACGGGTTGTGTGAAAAAAAATATAAAACATAAAATCACCCCATTTCTTAAAATATTCAGTTTAAACATATTTCACCTCTTTGAAATATATTAGAAAGATCATGTAATATTCTATAATTATTTCAATGTATTTTTATAGATATTCTAAAAAGATTTAAATAATTCATTTACCATGGTTGGATTGAAAACACATAATATGCAAGTGGCTATATATGTGTCCAATAAAATTATAGTATTTTTTAATTTAAACTATATAAAAATGTTATTGTTTACATTAATTATATAAATAAAATAATATATAAAGCTAAATTTTTTAGTTTTGTATTTCTTGAATTACGTATAAATTTTTTATTATAATATTAAGTAAAAAATCCTATTTACACGGTATATAAGATAAGAATCTATTTACACGGTATATAAGATAAGAATTTTGTGGTTGAAGGATTTATACGACATATAAGAATTCTATTTATTTTGGAGTTGGAGGGGATCAAATTAAGCAAAAATCCTATTTATGAATTATTTTATTTTAAAGAATTAGGGAATGTATCCGAACCAAAAGTCGAAGCATGTAATGTTGCCAAGTAAGCTTTCGAAGCGTGCGAGGCAGCCATTTAAGCTCAACACGTTTTCAAACTATATTAAGAGGGGATATTACATTTTAATTGAAAATACACAATAATAAAATAATGAATCCTATAATGTGTATCCCCGCAGACATTAATGTGCGTTTCGTATATTGTTATTATACAGTCTAACATTAGTGATATAACTTTTTTTATGTGCATTCTCAATAGTGTTATTGTGCATTAAGTATAACACTATTTTGCAATTTGTTTAACAATAATGTGCTTTATGCCCCGTGCGATTTTATTTTATTTTATTTTTTTTACAAATCTAAACTAAAACTAAATTAAAATAATTATTTTATTCTACTTTTAATTCAAATAAACCTAATCAATTGGAATAATTTATTAATTTTATTACATTGAATTATTTAATAATTTATTATTTTTATTGATTATTTTATATTATTTTAAAATATATTAGTATTATAATATTAATTTTATTTACATTTATTATAAAAAATTATTGATTATTTTTTTATTATTATATATTATTTTATAATATTTTAATATTTTTATTTGTTATTTTAATATATATGTATAAACAAATATATAAATATAGATATTTCCTTTTTTTTTTTTTACATATTTAGCCCATGTACTAAATTGTAATATCATTAAATTTGCTAAAATTGCATAAAGACCCTTCTGTCTCATCAAATTTTCAAGCAGTAGCCTTTTATTTTTGTAGGTTCAGGGCACGGTTATTCAAGCACCGACAAGGCCCAGCTCTACTTGACCGCGACCGCGACGATGCTGGAAAGGAAAGATCTCCGACGACACCGACGTGTCCAATGTCGGCCGCTAAGTGTTGGGGCGCCGTGCGGCCGCTTGCGCCGGTTCACCGGCGAGCTCTGGCCTTTGGTCGACCGCGACGACGTTGTTCATGGAACTCTTCGACGCCGATGTGGTCCCTGCCGTCTGCCAATTTCAGCGACGACGGCTCGCTGGGAGCTCGACAGCGGCGCTTTGGGAGTTGGACGACCGGCGTTGTGAAACTCGCTAGGGCTGCTGCCGGCCTCTGCGACGAAATTTGACAGACGACGGCGATGAGAGCTGCCGGCTGGCCGGAGCTGCGTGGTTGCGACTGTAAGTATGCCTGTGTGTGTGTGTGTGTGTGTGTGTATGTGTGTGTGTGTGTGTGTGTGTGTGTTAGTGAGTGAGAGAGAGAGGAGTGAGTGAATTTGGGGGTGGGGTTGGGTATGGTTGGTCAGTGGTGGTTGGGAATTGGGCAGGGTATTAACGTGGAGTGGGGTCCACTTCTTGTGTGTGGTGTTAAAAATTACCACAATGCCCTTAATGAAGACATAATTTTGACTTTTTATTAAGCCGTTAGATCATTCGATCTAATGAGAAATATATATGGTCACGCTCCAGTGAGAATGGTGCTTAGTGTAAGAAATAAGAATGCATTATATATATATATATATATATATATAAGTGCGCTCAAATGAGAAAGGAGCATGAATCTGGATAATTGAATACATCATATCAATGACCATGATTAAGTCAAAATTTAATAAATAATGGTCAACCATTAATGGCAATATGGTAAATAAACATACATATAAAGGTCAAATGGTACATTCGAATATTAAGTAGGGATAAAATAGTCCTTACACATTCCAACCCAACAACCACCTACGGGCCCCATGTTAGATATGTTGTAAAAGCTTGGTTTCAGATATAAACAATACCATTTTGATCTAGCAATCGTGTTTTAGTCAAAGTATTTATGTTTGCAGTTTATTTATTTATGCAATCATAACTCCATTATTTTACACTGTAGATAGTATGGTTCGTCGTGTCGAACAGAAAGATTATATTATCGATTCTTTGTAAAATATAAATTAATTGTTCACAGTCTAGACAGACAGTGAGACCCCTGTTGGAAAAAGACTGTAGTGTAGTCTTGATTCAGTCGGTCTTTGACTGATGGGTCACACACTACTAATTATGATAAGTATTCAACGGATCGCGGAAGGATAAGATTATAAGATTGATTGAATTTAGACCTTGAAGTAATTGATGCGTATTTTTAAGTTGTAAGATAATATAAAATGGGCATATATATTCATTACTTATTTATTTGATTTACCAAGGGTGATTCCTATTCTGTTAGGATGACATACTCTGTATTTTGGTAGGTAAGAGTATTTATATGATATGCCGTTATAAATTATTTACAGTCACTATGTCCCAGTGCGCTGGGTTGATGACGTCCCCGAAATGAGCTCAGGAAGGAATATTATGTCAAACCCTGCAGGTGGATAATTATCCAGCATAATGATTAATGAACTGAGTGGTACTAGTTTCGGAAATAGAAGAAGTCGATTTAATTTTATTGTCAGTAATTAAATTAATCAACGGACGTTATATCTTAAACATAGGAAGATAAATCGATCAATTAGATTAATATTAAACTAATCATTTAGAGGTTCGAATTAATTGAATAAATTGGAGCTGAATGGGGAGAACAATAATATTACTCTAGTGGAATGTTTTATTATTTAATTATATTTAGATTAATGAATTAATTTTATTCCATAATTACTATTCTATTAGGAGAGAAATATTCCTTCTAGAATATTACCTAGGGTTAGGAGACTAAGGAGTCTTCTAGAAGCTAATTAAGGTTAAGAGGAATTCTATCCTAGATTGAAAAAGTATATGAAATGGAATTAGGTTTCCTTAGCCTAATAGGATGAGCCATATTTAGCACCTCTTTAAGGTCCCTAATGTAGCCTATAAATACACCATGTCCCAACCTTTTCCCCTACATGTGTGAGAGTTCGATTTTAAGGTTTCTACAAGGAAGAGAAAAATCGATATTTACATATATTCGAGAGTTCGGGAGATTCGATTTGAAGTGAATAAGATTCACCGGGCTCCTTCAACTCGAACGGCCACCGGACCTGCAAGAACCCAACTCCGGGAGGGGTCCCGGCGTCGGGCCTTCGACGCTCAAGTCAGAATCACTCCAAATCTGAAGAGTATAATTATGAATGTAGAGAGAATGTGAGAATGGAATACCTTAGCCCCTTTTTATAGGGGGAGTGTACCTTATGGCCCAAATTGGGTTTGTCCAATAGCGTCGTGCCACGTGTCCTAGCCATGTGTAGGCATATTCTTTAATATATTCCTCCCTTATCCATTAGGACTGGCCTAGTATATAATATCCTATATCATCTAGTCCCCCCCACTCTGGTCGAGTCTGAATGACTCGATCTAAGAGTAAAATTCCTCTCCGAACTATTTCCGTCAACCTGCCACTGAGGCTGTAATTTGAATAAATCATCGACCACCCAATAGTCACCAAATCTCCAAATGAGCTTCGGGACCCCAAATGAATACCGAATGACCACTAATGTCAAAAATCGAAAGACCCGCCACTAGGGTCGAACACAAAAAGCTGATCGACCACTGAGGTCGAAAATCGAGAGACCCGCCACTGGGGTCGAACATCGAAAGTTGATCGACCACTGAGGTCGAAAATCGAGAGACCCGCCACTGGGGTCAAACACCAAAAGTTGATCGACCACTGAGGTCGAAAATCGAGAGACCCGCCACTGGGGTCGAACACCGAAAGTTGATCGACCACTGAGGTCGAAAATCGAGAGACCCGCCACTGGGGTAAAAAATCGAAAGTTAATCGACCACTGAGGTCAAAAATCGAGAACCGAAGTCTTGAATTTAAAAATTTGAACTTACGTCTTGTTGTTTTTCGATCACCATGTTCGAGCTCTCTTAGACCACCTCGTCCTATCGCCCCCCGGTTCAAAATTTAAAATTCAAGCCTGTTGTATATTTCCTCAAAATCCGAATGACCTTCGTGAACAACTCTGAATGTCGAAAAATAAATTCGACGAAATCGAGAATCAAATAAAGATAATCGACCTGCCACCGAGGTCTGCTCGAACTATCCGTAATGAACTCCATCTCCCTTCTTTTGAAGTCGAAAAATAAATTCGGCGAAATCGAGAACTTCCTCGACATGCCACCAAGGTCGAAAAATAAATTCGACGAAATCGAGAATCAAATAAAGATAATCGACCTGCCACCGAGGTCTGCTCGAACTATCCGTAATGAACTCCATCTCCCTTCTTTTGAAGTCGAAAAATAAATTCGACGAAATCGAGAATCAAATAAAGATAATCGACCTGCCACCGAGGTCTGCTCGAACTATCCGTGTCTTACCGTCCCAACGCTAGGAACGACCACCCAGCCCGGAGGCCTTAATCATGGTGGATTTTGGTCTTCGAACACATGTCCACCCTCGAAGGAGTGGTCGTTACATGTGACCACCCAGCACAGAGGCCTTAATCATGGTGGATTTTGGTCTTCGAACACATGTCCACCCTCGAGGGAGTGGTCGTTACATGTGACCACCCAGCCCGGAGGCCTTAGTCATGGTGGGTTTTTGGTCTTCGAACACATGTCCACAGACGGCGCCAATGAAGTGAATAAGATTCACCGGGCTCCTTCAACTCGAACGGCCACCGGACCTGCAAGAACCCAACTCCGGGAGGGGTCCCGGCGTCGGGCCTCCGACGCTCAAGTCAGAATCACTCCAAATCTGAAGAGTATAATTATGAATGTAGAGAGAATGTGAGAATGGAATACCTTAGCCCCCTTTTATAGGGGGAGTGTACCTTATGGCCCAAATTGGGTTTGTCCAATAGCGTCGTGCCACGTGTCCTAGCCATGTGTAGGCATATTCTTTAATATATTCCTCCCTTATCCATTAGGACTGGCCTAGTATATAATATCCTATATCACGATTAATCGCTCCACCAAGATTAGTCGAAGTAGGTGTTTAGGTAATATATTAGAAAATCTTAAGGTAAAATAGATTAAACCTTGAAGATCTACTTTTTCCAGCCACGTACCGCCGCCGCCACCAAAAATCGCCGCCGCCGGAAGCCATCCGCAAGCAACCGCTCACAGCTAGGCGCCCTTGCACGCTCCTAGCGAACCGCGCAGGGACGAAACCAGAAAATTAGTTGAGAGTGGGCAAAAAACATGACATAATTTGTAAAAGATAACAAAAATACATAAAACAATTTACCTTATAATTACAATTGTTGGCCTTGTGACAATAGAGCTGTAAACGAACCGAACGTTCACGAACAAAAGCTCGTTCGAGCTCGTTCTTGTTCGACAAAAGCTCGTTCGTGTTTCACAAAAGCTCGTTCGTTTGTTAATCGAGCTGAGTTCGAACAGAAAATTAAGCTCGTTTAGTAATCGAACGAACACGAGCTCGTTCGTGAACGTTCGATTATATCGCGAACATTAATTTAATATAAGTTTATTTTATTTTGTATATATTTACATAATATTTTTAATAAAAAATCCAAAAACTAATATAATTTTATTTATTTTTATATATCTACGTAATATTTTTAATACAAAATCTAAAATATATTAATATCTTTATTTTATTCTTTTATTTTCGAGTTCGAACGAACAAATTTCGAGTTAATCAAACATATTTAA
The DNA here is from genome assembly GCA_008636005.1 of Striga asiatica. Classification (NCBI taxonomy): domain Eukaryota; kingdom Viridiplantae; phylum Streptophyta; class Magnoliopsida; order Lamiales; family Orobanchaceae; genus Striga; species Striga asiatica. Next base: position 446,809 of record BKCP01005960.1, on the reverse strand, counting down.
ACATTTTATGTCTTATATTATGCGAACACGAACGAACTCAAACCTTGACGAACAATTAAACAAACGAACTCGATTTACTCGAAAAATAAACAAACGAACACGAACACTGTTCGAACGTAAACGAACACGAGCTCGAACAGCCCAAGCTCTGTTCGGTTCGGTTCGTTTACAGCACTACTTGTGAGTGACGTTTAAAAATAAAAAATCTGGGGGTGCAAAAAATAATTTAAGAGGAGGGCAAATTAAAATTTTTAATTATAATAATAAAAAAAATTAAAATTTGAGGGGGGCAATTGCCCCCCTATTGAGTAATGTAAATTCGCCCCTAGAACCGCGTGCAACTCGCCTGCTGCACCCGCGCGCCACCATCCAAGATCCTCGCGTGCCCGTTTGCCTTGCCGCGCATGTCACCGCCCCGAGGTTCTCGCGTTTGATCGCCTGCGCGTGACCAGCAACCACCCACATCACTCACCCGAGGCCAGTCCTCGCAGGAGTAGGCGACGCGTAATGTGCACCACCCGCAAGCGCCCGACCACCTCGCTGCCGATCCGTACCAACAGCACCCGCCCGCCTGTCTGCGACGCGCCCTGCCAACAAGTCGCGCCACCTGTCTGCGACCAGACCCGAGACGCACCGTGACCCAGCTGCAGCCGAGCCCGACCAAGCCCAGCCGCAGTCTGACCGAGTCAACCGGGTCCGACCGAGTCAACCCGACGAACCGAGCCTGATCCGACCGAGTCAACCGGGTCCGACCGAGTCAACCCGACGAACCGAGCCTGATCCGACCTGCCCGAACCCGACGAGCCCAGATCCATGATCCTTTCGTGTTTCAACGACTCGATCAGAATCTAGAAAGGCTAGATCCATCAGCCCATCGGATTCTGGTGTCAGACGATCTCCATCAAAGGAAATCAGAAATATCTCTAAGTCAACAAAAATTTTAAACGATAATGTCTTAACCTTAACTATAGATTCCGTTGCATTAGGGTTTATTTTTCCAAATTCAAACGTGCATGTCGTTAACGTTCCTAATAGAACCTAACACCCCACCTCATCCCACCCACCACCCCACCCTAGTTCTCATCTCACACAAAACGCACAAACATACACAATACACACACTCAGCCACACACAGTTACACACACTCAGCCGCCGATACCCATCGCTGTTGCCACCAAATCGCCGCCGTCGCAACCATCCCGCCGATTGGTGTCAGCTATCCTCAGCCCCGCCCTCCCCCTCCACTACACCCGGACACGCCGGAATCAACCCAACAAAAACCATCGATCACCGTCATTATCTACTACCAGATCTGCCGCCAACCACCACTAGTGTCGCCACCGCCAGGTCCCGTCGCCACCGCAACCAACCACCATCAGAGCAAGCCCAGCGCTGCTCTATCTCTCTCTTTTTGCGCTATTGTAGTGCTAAAATGCACTCCAACCCTGCACTAGATATTTGCGTTACTTTAGAGATTGCAACAGTGTTGCGCCACATCTGGCGCAACACTGTAGCATCTCTACATTTTTTTTTTTTAATGTATTGTAATATAATATTAATGATAAATTTATGTATAATGTGTATTAGTAAATATATTTTTTATGCTAAATAACTTTGAGTATGTATTTTTTATGCTAACTAATTTATAACTTTGTGTAATGTATTTTTTATGTTGAATAATTTATAACTTTGTGTAATGTATTTATTATGCTAAATAATTTTGTATTTATTTTTATTTACGTATTACAACTTTGTGTGAGGTATTTTTTATACTAAATATATTTTTATTATTTGAGTAATAAACATTTATATAAGATGAAATATACATATATATACTAATTTATTTGAAATAAAAAATGAATAAAAAAAATAATATATTTGATATAGAGTAAAATGTAGAGATAAGGATTGGAGACGAATGTTTAACTCTATTCTAGAGTAGAGTAAAATCCGCGCTAGAGTAGAGTTAAGGGCTGGAGATGGTCTCAACCCTGCCATCAACTAGCACCAGCCCCGCCACCAATCTCTACCAGATCTGCCGCCAACCACCATCAGATCCGCCACCAACTATTAATATTCAAGCCACCACCCACCACTAGCTCCGCCACCGTCTCTAAAGACCACCGGCACCACCATCGACACCAACCACCACTGGCCCTGCCCCAGCCGTGAACAGACCCGCCGCTGCACAGCAACCGTCCAGAATTATCAACCACCGTCATCTAGCCACTCCGACCACCACCAGCCCTGCCACAGGAACACACCCGCAGCTGCACAGCCACATCGCCCCGCATAGCCACCGTCTGCAATTATCGCCACTGACATATAACTGTTCCGCCTCTGTAGCAAACACCATCGTCACCATCAATCTTCGTCGCCGTCCGCGCCATCCATATCTCTCGCCATCGATTTAAGATGTCCAAGTACCGGCTGACACGATCCGCCGGCTGGATCGAACACCCCCACCAAATGAACACACGATTCTAACGTCCGCCACACTGGCCGTAAACGCCGGCAGGGATTTGAAAAAGAATGGAGTCGGTGACCAGATTTCTCTTTTTTCGTGTTTTGCGTGATTTTTGATTTTAGGATGAGTTCAATTTGGGGATGAACCAAATATTTTATCAATTGTTATTTAGAAGATAGAAAAATTATAAAATAAATAAATTAATGGTCTAAAAATTGTATACTAAATTTAAAAAATTATTAAATATAAACTATTGATAAAAGAAGTAAAAAAAAAAATAGTTGACATTTATCGTAATAACCAAGATTTTAAAATATAGAATGACAATCAACTACATATATAAAGTTCCGAAATGATAATTTAATTTCGGGCAGTTTTGATTGCTATAGTGTGCAATCTTAGAGTCATTAATGTGCATTTTATCTAACAATATAGTGCACGACTTTGGTCGTTAATATAATCTAACAGACATTAATTGAACAGAATATTTTTTTTATCACAATCTAGATTAAAACAAAACATAAATGTTTGATTTAGTCGGTCAATTAAACAATTAAAGCAAAATTACCAAATTAAATTATTATGTGTATTTATAATATTGCAGTTAGTATTTTGAAATTGAAAGAAAAAATAGATAATCGGCACGAATATAAAATTTCGTTTCGTATATTTTAGTTTGGACGGTTTCGATTGCTAATGTGTAATCTAATAGTCATTAGTGTGCAACCTGTCTCGCAATATTGTGCACTTGCAACACATAAAAATGTATAAATAATAATAATAATAATAATAATAATAATAATTTATATAGTTCGCTTTGAAACTTTATATTTCGGTTCGATAATGTGTAATCTGACGCCCACTAATGTGCAACAGTAGTATTTTATATAGTTCGCTTTGAAACTTTATATTTCGTTCTATAATGTGCAATCTGACTACCACTAATGTGCAACTCGTCTAACACTGGTGTGCAATCCGTTTAGCATTATTGTGCAGTCTAATGAGCTATTATTTTATGTGCATTTTTTCTCAATTTTGGAAAGCGTTAATCGTGCGTATTTCAATCAACATTATTTTGTATTTATCATATTATTTATATAATAAATACAAATATATTTTTTATTTATTATTTTATACCATTTCTTGTTGAAAATAGATAATACACGTATATAGTTAAAATATAAGGAATAATATTTTTATATAGTTTTGTCGATTCTCGTAATTCCTTTTTTTAATAAATTTATTAATTTTATTTTTTCAAACAAAGCCAACCAATGAACCAAACCGACAGAATTTTTTAATATTTGTGAAAAATGTACACTAGCATAACAACAGTTTTTTTTTGTCACGCGATGTCGTTGTACAGGAAATGTGCATTATCAAAATCGTTATTGTGCGTTTGATCTATCATTATTGTGCAGTCTGATATTCACTAGTGTGCATCTTACTTTCTATATTGTGTATTATGCAATGCGAGATATTTTTTTATGTGAACTGAAATAATTTGGTTATTTGATTGTTTAAATTAATTTATTATTTATATTATCAAAATATATTATTATATTTTCATATTTTTATTTAATACTTTATATTATTTTTGTTTTAAAATACATAAATTATATATGTGTAAAAAATTTATACAAAATAACATGTTTTTATATATTTTTTGTAAATTACAGATTTGACCCATAGGCTAATTATTAATATAGTTAAACATTTTTGAAATTTACAGATTGATCCAAGTGGCATATCTGTAATTATCTAAAACTATAAAAATTGCAAATCAGTCCGTAGGACTTATCAAATTTCCCAAATGATGTCCCCATCTTCAAAACGTTTTCCAGCCCATCTCCGACCCGCCACCGGTGATCGATCTCCCGCCTAGCCCCAAAACGACAATGGAGTTCGACTGGTTGCCTCGATTCCTCAAATTCGACAGCATCGAAGCGCTGCTGCAGGAGACCGATTAGTGTCGTCTCCGATCGGCAACGAGTGGCAGACGGAGGTCGAAATCGGTTGCTCACAGCCGGAGGCGACAAGCGCAACTAAGGGTGGTCGGCTAAGTGTGTGGTGTAATGTGCTGCGCGAGGGAGGAAACGATGGGAATTTGTAGAGGTTCGGCGGCGGTTGTGGCTCGGCGGCGACGGAGGCGAGACAGAGGCAGCGTGATGATGGCGGCGGTAGCGTGACAACGTCGGCGGTAGCGTGACGACGGGGGCGGTAGCGTGACGACAGCGGTGGAAGCGTGACGAAGGCGACGACGACTATGGATGGCTGAAGGTCTGCCGGCTTGTGTGTGTGTGTTTCAGCGTGTATATGTACTGTGTGTGTGTGTAATTTATGTGTGCATGTGAGAGATAGATAGTGTGTGTGTGTGTGTGTGTGTGAGAGAGAGAGAGAGAGAGAGAGAGAGAGGATGAAGTGTATTAATGTGAAGTTGGCAGGTTTAAAAACAATGTATTAATGTATTGGTGTGTAGTGGGACCCACTTCTTTGAATGTGGTGTAGAAAAATACCACAATACCCTTAATGAAGGGATAATCTTGGCTTTTTTTATTCTGTTGGATCGTTCAATCCTATGGCTGAAATTTATTCTCATTTCTTTCATCTCTCTCTCTCTCTATATATATATATATATATCAGTCTTGTCTAACTTCATAGAGATTCTATTTATGTAATAAAGTGATACAATTCCTTCATTTACAAAATTAAATTTATATTCGTATTGTGCACGATTTCGTAACATGATAAATTGTAGCACCCCTTTATTTATTTAAAGGAAACACATATTTTTAGATAAATTTAAACCTTTTAAAAAAATTTATTTATCCACTTTAAACTGAACGGACATTACTCGAAATCTCTTCCTTCTATCAAATCATTCAAAATATGAATAAACCTTTTTGTTTATTGTGTTTTTGTGCTTATTTTCATGTAATTTATGTGCTTTAGTTCAGTCCTTTTAGGTTCGTTTTAGTGTCGACCGGTCCATTTTATCGTGTTTCGTGTATTTTTTCTCTCGTATTGTGTTTTTGTGGTTCGACGTTATTTTCTTATCTTTTTGGTGTTGTTTAGGTCCACAATATTTGAGTTTGAGAAGAGAAGCCATTTCCGAGACATTTCTGAACCGTCCGAACCATGTCCGAGCCATGCGAACCATCTCCGAACATATTTATTAACTGCGTGGTGACATCTATTTGCGCATCTCAAGACGAAGAGAAAAAGATTTGAAGAGCGTGGGTCGAAGTTTCAAGTAAATCGGATAAGCGTGCGAGAAATTAGAGCGAACCGAGTCTCAAGGGGTCACTGGGAACTAGCCATGGCAGCCTCAGCGCCCGCGAGCCCAGACCCCACGCGTCCCGCGCATCGCCCGCGAGTTTTCTCATTTCGCGCGGGCGAAAGACTGCTACCTCGCGAGTTCCGAGCAAGCTGCGCCCAGTGACCCGCGAGTCCTCAATCCCCGCGCCCGCGAACACCCTGCCTCCCGCGAGTGCCCTGCATGCCAGGCCTGCCCGCGAGTTTTTAGGCTCGCGCCCGGGAAATCACTGGAGCCCGCGAGTCCACCAGCGTCATGCTCATGCTCGCGAATCGTGGTCTCTCGCGCCCACAAGATCGTTTCAGCCCGCGAGTGCCGCGCCTCTCGCCTGCTCGCGAAACCCGCGCCCCGCGCGTGCGAAGCCAGCATCTAGCCGCGAGTCCCAGCATCTCCTAGCCCCAGAACTCGCGAGCGAGCCTTAGCCCGCGAAAATCCACCTTTTGCTCACGAAATCAGCCTACCTCGCGAGTTTTCCTCATTAAATGTGTGTGTTTTTAGTGTGTGTTTGTGGTGTAGCTATAAATAGACATTGTACTTTGTATTTTTGGAGATCACCCCTCATTTCCAAACTTTTAAGTTGGGAAATCCTCTCCATTTTCTCTCTTTTATTTTTTTATTTTCTTTTTATTTTTTTATGCTTTGGTTTGGAGGTCCATGACTCTATTTTTTCTGCGAAATTCTGGCAAGTTTATTTTTATCCAAGTTTCGAGCTTTATTCATTATTTTCGTCCGGGCACGCGATAGGAGAGTAAGTACCTTGCGTAAGACTTACTTCTTCGAGTTTGTTCTTTGAATTTTGTGTTTATGCTCGTTTCTAGGTTTTTGCTTTATTTTCATTGCTTGCTTTTGTGTGTTGGGAATCTCTTCGTGCTTATCTGGTATAAAGGTCTCGACTTTGTCCAAAGCGTGATGATTTAGTGTAGAAAGCTCGTGTTAGATTACCTAGGATCACTATACTCGTATGTTTTCTCTTGTTTTCTTTTATTTTCTTGAGTTATGGAGATTCCGTGCAACCAATGCTTTGACCTTTCTTTCGATTTTTGCATTTTTCATCATTTGCTCTAGGTTTTTAGTTTAGTTTCATGCAAATCAATCCCTTAAAGCGAGTAGAATGTGTAGGACCCTATTTTCGGTTATGTGACTTTGACGACTAGGTAGTAAACGAAGCTCCGAACAGCCTTCCTTTGAGAACGACCTGAGTCGGGTAACTCGGTTACCACATGTCCAAAAATACTACAAATAAAATGGTGCTGTTACCGAGGAAGGCGAGTAGGACGCCAACTTTGCTATCTAGTTGTCGTTTGTTTCCGTGTTTCTCTTGCTTTTTGTGGATTTTGTTTGATTTTGCGTATTTCTCTTGATTATTTCCTTATTTTCTATTTCTCTTGCTTTTTTTTCTATGTGTGTTCTTGTACATATCGTCTCGTTTTAGGTTTGTTTTTGTGTTTTTCGTTTCTTGGTCTCGTGTGCCTTGGTTGTTTTGCTTTTCTTGTGCGAGGCACTTCGCTTGAGGAGCTCCGATGGATCCGTATGACTATTCTTATGCCGGTAGCTCGTCTCGTGGATACCTCGACAATTATCAAGAGTAGATGTACCCGTATGGAGGGCCGCCCTATCCGTATCCGAGTCATTCTTACCGGACATCTCAAGCCGATTTTGGTTATTATTCTCTGGGTCACGACGAGACGCCTCACTACAATCCCCCACCTCCCAATTTTTATGATGCTACACCTCCACCCGAGCCGACTTGGGAAGCTTCTCCAAGCCATTTAGACGAGATTATGGAGAAATTAGAGAAATGCAATCAATCCCTTCGTGCTTCAATGGCTCCCATATTCGAAAAAGAAGAAACCGAGTCCTATGCTCCTTCCTCTCCATCATATGAGCATCAATCGGTTGGCCAATCGTGTACATTGAGTTCCGAAGCTTCATTTCCAACAACGGTTGTGCGTTCCGAGCGTCACCGAGAGGTTTTGACGAGCACTCAAGAGGCGCTTGTGAGCCTTATGTCGATCATCGAGGAGTTTCATAGTTGGAGGCTTATTCCCACTCCATCCGTTCTTCAAGTCACACTCACGAAGTTCGACTCTACCGTGGTCTCTTTTCTTGATTTGGACGCCTCTCACATTCTGCTCGGTAGATATTGTTCACTATCGGCGAGGATTATTCAGGAGAGTACTCGATTAGAGGGCGAGTTTCGAGCTATGGTGGATCGGTTTACCTCCGTGAAAGAGATGGGCCTCACTCTCGTTTATGACGGAACACAATCTCTCAACACGAGTGAGGACATCAATGAGTTGATTGTTAAATAAACTTCCCCTCTTGACGACCCGGACTTGCATTCTACGTAAGGTACGTCAAACCTTCCTTTTGGTGACTGTACTTTGGACTTAAATTCTATTGTTGAGAGTGAGCGTGTGGATTCGGGAGTTGCTATGGTTTATGGAGTGGGAGAGAACTTATTGGAGGATTCGGTTGTACCGAGCAGATTTGATGGTACTCGGGAGGATGATTTTGAGGAGGAGGATGAGGTAGTTGATGATGTGGTGGATGTTGTTGAGGAGGATTCCGAGCCATTATGTGATGTCGTAGACCCGAGGTGTGCGTTGATTGATGATTTGACTTGTGATGTTGAGTATGATGTGGTTCGGATGTCCTTTGGGACGTCATTTCATATTTTTGAGGATCGTGATTATTTGGAGGAGTTTAGCGTGCCTACGCCCGTGCTCCCGATGCTTGAGCTTGATGAGTACACGTTCGAGATAATGCAAATGATGGCCGGGATTGATTCGGCGTGCTCCACGGATATTTTTATATTTCCGGAAGTCGAGTATGGGGCCTTGATTCGTAAGGAATTATCTCTTCTCTTGGTGGTTGTTGATATCCGTGCTCTGTTTCACAAGAATGAGGGCACGAGGTTTTATTGGGCTCGCCTTTGTTCTATTCTCTCGGCCCGTCTACTTTTGGAGAATACAAAGGCGTGACACAATCGTCATTTTCTCTTGGATCCCGGTTGATTTTGGTTGGGGACGTCGATCTCAAGACGTTAAAATGAGCGCTTCGTGGGAGGCAATCCACGGTTTGTACTTTTTCTCGTTTTTCATTGTTTATTGGAAATAAATAGCCTCGCAAGCCACACAACACATGCTATTTTTAGAAAAGGACTTGGGGCCGAGATTATGTTGAAAATTGGGTTGAAATATGGCAAGGGTTGAAATCGGGTCGAAAATCGGTAAAAAAATGCTCAAAATATGCCTAAGTATTGAAAAAAATGACCCCAGGCCCGCACTGGTCCGAGGCGGCCCGGAGCACTCGCACCCACACGGCCAGGCCGAGGTCAGCACCCGCGCGTACGTGGGCGACCTTTAGCACCTACCGACCTGCACCGCGTATGTCCCCGCGCCCCACGTGCACCGCCACCGAGTCACCTTGTGCCGTCACCGAGCCACATCGAGCCATCGGGCGAACCATCGAGCCACATCGAGCCATCGGGCGAACCACCGAGCCCCGGCGCACACGGCGACCGCCGGCGAAAGTTTCCGGCGACCGGAAACGTTTCGGCCAAATTTTCCGGCGAACCTCCTGGGACCCATTTTTCAGCCGCCGTCGACATTTTCCGGCCAGAAATGACATTTTCAATCTCCCGGGACCGTTTCGAGCCGTTGGAGCCACCAAAAACCTTATTTTTCGGCGATTCCACCTCCTTCACCCGTTTTTCATGGATTTTTCACTCTCTTGGAGTTTGGACACGACTCATTGCCTGATTTTTCTTACTTCTAGTGCCGAGATCATCGTTTTACAAGGTACTTCACTTAGACCTACTCGTTCCATATGTCTTTGAATTGGGCATGACTTTATTGAGTTGGAGGTGATATATACTAAGTGTGGGGGAGGTGTATCGAGGGTTCGTGGGCTTATGTTGACAATTTGAGAGTTTTGGTGATTAGTTTTCGGTGTTGAGGATCGTGTGGAGATTTTATTGATTATTTGGGAAATGTGGTGTTTTTGGCGTGTAGTTTTGTTTATTTTGTTGAGCTTTCAATATATACGTGTGTCTTCGTCGAATTTGCGGGATTTCCGGTTATTATCCCTCCGAGACACATACATATGGCCTTTACTCGGAGCTGACGGATAGGTATCTTATGCTTTCACATGTCTTATTGCCCGGATGGCTTATGGTTTGATATGCTTTCATTGTTTAAGGGGTCGGATGACTTTATTTTGCACTCGATGACTTTTGGATTATTGCTCTTTTCCCACCGGACGAACACCATTAGACACACGGTGGTGCATCACCGTGTAGAGTCTGCATTTTTTTTTATTTTCTTTTTCTCTTAGTTTCTCTTGTGTGTCTCTGTGTTTCCTTTCTTTTGTGTGTTCGTTTATTGTGTTTCGTTTTGTGTATCGCATGAGCATACATGATTATGTGCTTTCTCCTATACTTTTTGGTCAAGCAATGAGGACATTGTTTTGTTTTAAGTGTGGGGGAGAAATTTAGTGATTATGCATGTCTAGGTGATATTTCCTTCGTTTTTGGTGTTTTATTTTTCGCATTTGTCGTGTCTTGGACCGGTTTTGTTTATGTTTTTGTGTTTTTGTGTCGTCTCTCCCGCATGAAGCTCGATGTTAGTTCAAGAGCCAAGATGGCTAAGTGGTGAGTCGAGATTGTTGATTGGTTCATTTATTAACATTCGTGCTTTATGTACTTGATGAATTGGAAGGTGTCCTACAATTGAATGATAATTCGTGGACATGGGAACCCGCATGTGAATTCACGAAATTGTTTTGTCCCTTGTTTGTTCTCGATTGATGATCTTGAGACATACTATGTTCATGATATTGTATTCGTGATGTATCCTTGTGGCCACTCCCTTCAAAAAAATAAAAGAAAAAAAAGGAAATAAAATGTGAGTTCGCGAGGTGGTACGGACTAGACTCCTCTTATCCCGAGCCACCTCGTGGAATGGGATAATGAGCCCGAGAAACCGGTCTAGAGAAATCGAGGAGACCCCTCGAGGTTTAACCTAGATAAGCATTGTCTAGGAAACCTCGTTTGGAAAAAGAAGCTCATATATATAAAAAAGAAAAAAAGAAAAAAAAAAGAGAAAGATTAGTCAAAGGGGAACATTGTTCTAATACAATCATGGCCAACAGCCAAATAGAAAAACTACAAAGCCCAGGGGCGGATCTAGGAAAATAAATTGGAGGGGACAATTTTTTTTTTTTTCGATTTGCTCTGTGCTCGTCGTCCGTCGAGCCTTGCTCTGTCAAATTTGTTGTAGCTAAAAAGTGAACTTCTTTTGCCTTTTATATAGTTTACTTTAATTGTTTGTTTAATAGTTTAAAAATAATTAACTAATTTAATTTATTATATTATATATTCTTATTGCTTATTAAAGGTAAAAAAATTTGAATCATGCGCCTAAAAAAAATAATTCTGTTTAAATTTTTTTATTAATTTAGTTTATATATTTTTAAGAAGTTAAACAATTAAATATACATAGTATTATATACATAGTAGTAAGGAATTAAAAAAAGTTTGGGGGGGACCATTGCCCCCCCTAGAATGAATGTAGATCCGTCCCTGACAAAGTCGGAAAAGAAAAATGGGAGGACACGTATGGAGCGGCCTAGAATACGACAAAGAATTGAAAACAGAAAAAAGGACAACATAACCATTGCACTACATGCCTGGCCAGCCAGCCAACTTCAAAATGCAACCAACTACAGACTAAAAGAACCAGAAAAAGAAACTGAACAAAAGCAAAAACACACCCAAAAAAAAAATAGTCTTTCACAGCCCTGAACTCCTGCCAATCTTTTTGTGCTCTTTTGATCAACACATGGACTGACAATTTTATTTTCTCAAACATCCACAAATTCCTACTTTTCCACGGCCACCACAGAAGGTAAGTGGTAAGTTGTATTCTATCCTCAGCAACCTGTGTCTTCTTGATGGTACAAAGATGCCACCACCAACTTTTGAAAGAGCAGCCCATAGCATGAACTCCATCCCATTGTAAGGGTCCCAACTTCCAAAGATTCTGAGCCCTTGGGCAGTAAAAGAGCAAATGTTCAATAGTTTCTGGGCCTTCACCACATCCATAGCAGAGCACATCCACATTAAGTCCTTTCCTGAACAGATTGGTATTGACAGACAATGTATTGGTCTGGCACTTCCATAAGAAGTGTTTGACAATGCCTTTGACTTTCAAATTCCAGCTCTTGAGCCTTGCTTTTCTAACCACAGATGGGTTTGCACTTGTACCTGAAATATCAAGAGACAATGCTTTTGGATTTATAAGATGCTCATATGTAGAGGAGATAGAGAAAGTCCCTTTATTGTCGAGGCACCAGTAAGTTCTATCATTTCTGGCAGGATTAATGGTCTTGATACTTAGGATGGCTTAACTATCTTCTGCATTAAAAAGCTGTTGGACCAGCCAAGTGTTCCATCTTAACCCATCTTCCTGCAGCAACTCTTTCACCCAAATGACATGACCCTGTCTAACAGTTTTGGCTTTGAATTGGGAAGAGAAGGAACCCAGTTCAAGTCTGAAATCCTGGTAAGGTCCCCATTCCTGATTTCTGTCCTCAGGCCTTGCTTAAAAATAGGCAAGCAGTCCAGCCATGTGTGCCATAGCCAAGAACCTTGCTGGGTTTTAGTGGCTTCAAAGATAGAACAAGATGGAAAATATCTGTCCTTAAGGACTTTGCTCACCAAAAGCTCAGGTTGAGTAACAAGCCTCCACAACTGCTTACAAATGAGAGCTTGGTTAAATGAACTTATATATTTGAACCCAATACCTCCTTCCTCCTTTGGCAAAGTCAGGAAGTGCCAAGCATTCCAGTGAATTCCCCTCTCTTTAGTGTCACCCTTACACCACCAGAATTGTGCACTGAGACTTGCAATAGCTTTACAGATAGACTGAGGGAGTTTAAAGCATGACATGGTGAACACTGGTAATGCATCAATCACTGCTTTAAGAAGGACTTCCTTGCCAGCTATTGATAGCAATTTGTTTTTCCAGCTCCAAAGTTTAGCTTTAACATAATCCAATACATAGGAGAAGACCTCTGCTTTTGATCTGCCAATTCCCAGAGGAAGCCTTAAGTATCTTGTAAATGTATGGAGTTGGATACCATTCAGTGCAGCAGAAATCTGATTATGAAGATGAGAGTTGGTGTTCTTGCTGAAAAAAGCTGAAGATTTCTTTCTGTCCAGTAAACAACCTATATCTCTCCAACAGAGTCATCAGTTCATGAGCTTGGGAGTTATTTGCTTTGCAGAAAAGAAGAACATCATCTGCAAATAGAAGATGAGAAAAAGCTGGGTCATTCCTTGACAGCCTAATCCCACTCAATCTACCCCTTTGCAATGAGTCAGAGATTAGAGCAGATAACATCTCAGTGACAATAATGAACAAATAGGGGGACAAAGGGTCTCCCTGCCTAATTCCTCTGGAAGGATAAATAATTCCACTAACCGCACTATTGATATAAACAGAGAATGTAGAAGAAGAAACACACACCAAGAGCAACTTCACAAAAGTAGGACAAAACCCCATCTGAATCATGATTTTCTCAATGCAGACCCATTCAACCCTATCAATGCTTTCATAAGATCCAATTTCAATGCCATAAAATAGTTTTTCCCAGTCCTATGTCTACTCAAAAAATGGAACACTTCTTGAGCCAATATAACATTGTCTAGCAGGTGCCTATCTTTAATGAATGCAGATTGACTATCACTGATGCAAGAACTGAGACAGCTTTTTAATCTTGTAGCAAGCAGCTTAGAAAGCACTTTGTAGACAACAGAACACAAGGAAATAGGTCTATGTTGATTAAGAGTTAATGGATTCTGACACTTAGGAACAAGAGTAATCAGTGTGTGATTCCAGTATCTAAGAAGCATACCAGAGTCAAAGAAGCTTTGAATAGCTGCAACAAAATCAGACTGAATTAAGTGCAAAAAATGTTGGTAGAAAAAAGCTGTCATACCATCCTCTCCAGGAGACTTGTCAGGATGAAGACTGAAGAAGGCCAATCTAATCTCTTCAGTGTCAAAGGGTTCAAGGAGAAATTGATTCATATCAGAAGTGATGGTCTGAGGAATTAAAGGCAGTAAACTCTCCCCACCCCATGAACCTTCAGTAGTAAACAGAGAAGAATAGAAATTTGAAATATGGTCTTCAATTTCTGACTTGGAGTTGCAGACTGTATTCCTTTCAGTAACCAGCCTTGAGATGGCACTAAGTCTTATTCTTTGGACACAATAAGCATGATAGAACTTAGTATTGGAGTCACCCTCTTTGAGCGATTGAGTTCTTGTTTTCTGAGCCCAAAAACTCTCCTCAAAAGCATGAGCTTCATCAAGTTCATCTTTGACTGAGTCCCAAGCTTCCCAATTATCTCTCCTCCCTTCAGCTCTGAGATGCTCCAACAGATCAGATAACACCTCAATCTTCTTAAGATTCTCTGATTTGAATGAGGAACTCCAAATGAGCAATGCCATTCTGGTTTGCTTAACTTTCTCTTTCAAGATAATAAATGGAGTCCCAGCTTGAGGCAAGTCCCAAGCCTGTTGCACCACCTCAGCTATCCCTTCTTTTGAAACCCATCTCCTATCAAACAGAAATCTTCTCTTCTGCTTTAGAGGAGCAATTCCAGAGCTGAGTAAAAGCAAGGAATGGTCTGAGGCACTTCTAACCACATTAAGAACTTTGGCATTAGGATGAAGTCCCAACCATTCCAAGGATGCAAAACCCCTGTCAAGTTTCTCTTCTACAAATTCTGCACCAGCTATGGTGTTCCACCATGTAAAATGATGCCCTTCCATAACAATCTCCTCCATATCCATAGCTGAGATAAAACTGTCGAACCCATCAAAACTGCTATCCTGTCTGTGTCTACCCTTTTTCTTATCATCTATGGAACAAATTGCATTCCAATCTCCTATAATGAACCAAGATTCCCCCCATATCTGCTTATCATCTTCAAGGGCCAGCCGTTGGGCTTCTCTGACTGCTCTATCAACACTCAGATACACAAAAACACCCCATCATTGGTCTACATCGTCAATCTTGAGTTGGACTGTGAAGTGAATAAGGTTTCACCCGGGCTCCTTCTACTCGAACGGCCATCGGATCTGCAAGAACCCAACGCCGAGAGGGGTCCCGGTGTCGGGCCTCCGACGCTCAAGTCAGTATCACTCTAAATCCCAAAAGTATAATTATGAATGTAGAGAGAATCCGTGAATGGGATACTTTAGCCCCCTTTTATAGGGGAAGTGTACCTTGTGGCCCAAGTTGGGCTTGTCCAACAGCATCGTGCCACGTGTCCTAGCCATGTGTAGGCATATTCTTCAATATATTCCCCTCTTATCCATTAGGACTGGTCTAGTATATAATATCCTATATCATCTAGTCCCCCCCACTCTAGTCGAGTCTGAATGACTCGATCTAAGAGTGGAATTCCTCTTCGCGCTGCTTCCGTCAACCTGCCACTGAGGTTGTAATTTGAATAAATCATCGACCACCAAATAGTCACAAAATCTCCAAATGAGCATCGGGACCCTAAATAAATACCGAATGACCGCTAAGGTAAAAAACCGAAAGATTCGCCACTGGGGTCGAACACCGAAAGCTACTCGACCACTGAGGTTGAAAATCGAGAGACCCGCCATTGGGGTCGAACACCGAAAGCTGATCGACCACTGAGGTCGAAAATCGAGTGACCCGCTACTAGGGTCGAATGTCGAGAGTTGATCGACCACTGAGGTAAAAAATCGAGAGACCCGCTACTAGGGTCGAATGCCGAGAGCTGATCGACCACTGAGGTCGAAAATCGAGTGTCCCGCTACTAGGGTCGAATGCCGAGAGTTGATCGACCACTGAGGTCGAAAATCGAGAGACCCGCTACTAGGGTCGAATGCCGAGAGCTGATCGACCACTGAGGTCAAAAATCGAGAGACCCGCCACTGGGGTCGAATACCGAGACCTGACCGACCTTTGAGGTCAAAAACCGAGTGACCCGTCATTGGGGTCGAATACCGAAAGCTGATCGATCACTAAGGTCGAAAATCGAGTGACCCGCCGCTGGGGTCAAATGCCGCAAGCTGATCGACCACTGAGGTCGAAAACCGAGGGACCCGCCACTGGGGTCGAATACCGAAAGCTGATCGACCACTGAGGTCGAAAACATAGTGACCTGCCACTGGGGTCGAATACCGAAAGCTGGTCGACCACTGAGGTCGAAAACCGAAAATCGAAGTCTTGAATTTAAAAATTTGAACTTACGTCTTGTTGTTTTTCGATCACCATGTTCGAGCTCTCTTCGTTTAAAGCTAAACTTTTCCTACCACCTCCTTCTATCATCGCCCCCTCAGTTCAAAATTTGGAATTCAACCCTACTGGTTATCCTCTCGAAAACCGAATGTCCTGACACCACACCGAAGTCGAAAGCCGAATTTCGAAAAAACCAAATAAGATCATCAACCTGAATAACTTGACTCCGTGAACTGCTCCGAGTGAACTCCCTCGACCTACCACCAAGGTCGAAAAATAAATTCGACAAAACCAAACCAAGCGAAAACCATCAACCTTCTCGTGTCGTAATTAATGTCCTCTATCTTCCATTGAGGTCGAAAAATAAATTCGACAAAACCATAATCAAATAAAAAGCAATCAACCTGCTCGAGCAATAATGGATATCATCAAACCCAACAAAACCAGACTAAAAGAAACCTCTCAACCTGCTCGAGCAATAATGAATATCAACAGAACCAGAATTAAGTAAACCATCGACCTGCCACCGAGGTCTGCACGAGCTATCTGTAATGAACTCCATCTTCCTTCTCTTGAAGTCGAAAAATAAATTTGACGAAACCAAGAATCAAATAAAGATCATCGACCTACCACTGAGATCTGCAATAGGATCCATGTCTTCACCGATCCAATGCTAGAATCGACCACCCAGCCCAGAGGCCTTAGTCATGGTGGATTTTGGTCTTCGAACACTTGTCCACCCTCGAAGGAGTGATCGTTACATATGACCACCCAGCCCGGAGGCCTTAGTCATGGTGGATTTTGGTCTTCGAACACATGTCCACCCTCGAAGGAGTGATCGTTACATATGACCACCCAGCCCGGAGGCCTTAGTCATGGTAGATTTTGGTCTTCGAACACATGTCCACCCTCGAAGGAGTGGTCGTTACATGTGACCACCCAGCCCGGAGGCCTTAGTCATGGT
>BKCP01005960.1:316821-341893 GCA_008636005.1 Striga asiatica | reverse complement strand
TTCACCCTTTGCAGTAGAAAGATAGGTAGAGATGATGCAGGAATGTTATTGTATTTTACTATTTCTTTATGGGGTGGAAGAAATTGCTGGATCTTTGCTTCGATGTGAAGTCGTTGTGGAGTGTGACTGTGTGAGCTGTGAAAAGGAAAGCAAGTTGTGAAATGGAGGTGGCTGTGAACTGCGTTTACACACTGATTTCAATTGTGTCAGGCGTTGATAGTCGAGCCGTTGCTGTTTCTCTCTTGCTGCTTTTACTTTTTTGGTTTCCTTTTATGAATATGCAACTAATACGGTCGGTAATCGAATCAAAATATCCGAAGTCTCGTGCTGATTAAATTGTATATTCTAATATATTCATCGGTTTATTATGCAAACCCAAATTCAGATAGGGAATTAATCGTACAAACTAGTATTTGATTTTGTGTATTTGTACGTATATAAAACACGTTTTTATCTGTATTTAATAATTAGACATGTACTTCTATCATATAAAAATTATTACTTTTTCTTAAGTTATTTTTATCATTCAAAATTAATTGAGATTTAAATTTTATTTTAACCATGCAACGTTTACATTACTAACATGAATAAAATAATTATATATTTGTGGCATATATTAAGAAAATTAACATAAATAAAAAAATTATTGGTGTTTCTGATTTTTTAAAAAAAAAATATGTCAATCATATTTTTCTTCCAACAATGCAACCAAACATAGCGGGTACAACTCTGAATGTGTCAATCAACTTTAAGTTCTAACATTAGCCGTTACACATTTGAATATTTTGCTACTAAATTTAGAATTAATTTAGTAACTGATCTAAAAAATAAATAATAAAAATCTATGTATTAAGGTGTAATGGTTTTAGCAGATTAGTGAGTAATTAATTAAAAAAATGTAACTCCTTTTGGAGGGAAATGAAAATAGGTTTTATTAAATGTTTTATTGAATGTATCAGCTAGTAATTATATATACTAGTATTAGACCCTGTGCATTTGCACAGTGTAAATAGAATATTATAAGTTATATTTATGCATATAGTATTAAAATTATAAGTTATACAACGATATTATATTTTAAACATAGAGTATTATAAGTTATATTTATGCATATAATAATAAAAATATAAATTAGATAATGATATTATGTTTTAAAATTTGATCATTGGTTAAAATAAATAGTACATAACTATTTGATTGCATATGAACCACTATATTAATTACATAAAATATAATAAATAATGTAATTTTGAGAGATCACCAATTTATAGCTTAAAAATATTAAATTTATTATAACATTTGATTATGCGATTTTAAGAAATTTCACTATAACATTAAAAGAAATTAACTTATTTAAAAATACAACTGCTAAATAATATAAAAAGTTATAATATTAATTTTAGAATAAATAACTTTAGCAAAAATTTTCCAATATTTTTTTATGTTTATGTAATTTTCATATATCATTTAGTGTAAACTATAGTTATTAGTTTTAATAACAGCTATTATATGATATAATAAAATAGTATAATTATTACTCCATTAATATAAAATGTAACAGTTTTTGTCTTAATTAACCATAAAAAAAGTGCAATGAAATATTTTAGCATTAATTAGATATAATGGATTAATAATAATAATAGAAGATTGTAACATAAAAAGATGGTAAACAATAATTAATATTGTTAAACTTATTGTTGGTAATTAAATATAGAGAGAGATATAAATGATAAAGTTTGTAATGGTTTTTGGAGGGAAATCGAAATGATTTTTATTAAATGTTTTATTAAATGCTATCAGCCAGCAATTATATCTATATATATATATATATAGGATTTGGTTCAAATGAGAACTAAGTCCTAGCGTGAGAACCGTGAGAACCGCTATTTTTAATTGTATGTAGTGCTATGATTGATTGCATTTTAGTGCTATTTTTAATCATGATGTATTTTATTAAAAATAGCAACACAATTTATGTTAGTATTTGTAAAAATGATAGCACCATGTGAGATTAAAAATAGCATCGTACACAATTAAAAATAGCATCAAATATAGTTCTCACGGTTCTCACACCAGGACTAGTTTTTATTTGAACCAATATATATATATATATATAGGATTTGGTTCAAATGAGAACCAAGTCCTAGCGTGAGAACCGTGAGAACCGCTACTTATAGTTGTACGTAGTGCTATGATTGATTGTGTTTTAGTGCTACTTTTAAAATGGATCTATTTTCTTAAAAATAGCAACACAATTTACATTAGCATATGTGAAAATGATAGCACCATGTGATATTAAAAATAGCATCATACACAATAAAAAATAGCATCAAATACAGTTCTCACGGTTCTCACACTAGGACTAGTTTTTATTTGAACCACTCCATATATATATATATAGATTTGAAATTGTTTATGTCCAAATAATGTAATAAAAACTTTATTAAAATTGTTTGATTTTGAATTAACATAAAGAAAAGCCACCATGGAAATACGAGAATTATAGTTGAAAATAAGACTATTAAAACATAAGTGGAGGAATAAAGTACGCAAACCGTATGTCCGAAGCAAATAAACTTAAAAATCTCTTCAAATATCGTCTCACTATCCTTCAGAGTTCTTTTATTAGTAAATTAGTTTGCACGCACAAAGTACAACTTGCACTTACACGACTTAGACTCCCTCCTAGTCTGGCCAATACTGTATCCGACTTTATTAAATACGTCTCCGGCCATAACACGTGAAATTCAAAATAGTTGTGGATTCCCCCTAGCCATTGTTTTAAATAGCTCGCTATGTAACTTTTTTTTTTTTTCAAAAAATGCGACGTAGCTTCATATATTTAGCATTTTTCCCGAAAAGCTTTCGCGAAATGCTGAAATGGCACGTTTTTTACGCTATTTTGCGTTATTTCACGCTATTGTGCACGACATTGTGCTATATTTGTGTAATAACATTTAAATAATAAAATATTTCAAAACTCATATTTTTTGGAATTAGAGTCATAATTTCAAATGGCAACTAAAAACTAAATTTATGATAATGATTTTAAATTAAAAGTTTGAAAATCCAAAATCTTAAGTTGAATAGTGCAATATTTATCGGTCAATCTATTATATCATTTCAATTTTCGATATCTAACATTTTATTAAAGAAACAAAAGTTCATATATAGTGGTTAGAATTAAGTTGTAGTTAAATAAAAATAATAATTAAAATGCATATACTTAAAATTAAACTATGACTTACCTCATTATATTTCCGTTGTCTGTTTTACTTTTTAGTATGTTCGTTTTATTATTTAAATATTTATATTATAATACTTGCATTAAATATTTGTGATAAATAATTCTTAGATGTTATTTTTGAATTCATTCAAATATTATGATGATCTTTAGAATCAACCATCCAGTTTTATTATATGCAAATATATTTACAATATTTTTACAAGAATAATTTTTTACACCCAAATAGCTTACGCAACACGCAACGCTATTTACGCTACGCAGTATAAAGACCAAAACGCGACGCATTACGTTATACGCGTTTTAAAACACTGCTCCTAGCTAAACAAGTACTTAATTCATAAGCACTCAAAGTGTTTGTAAAAGAAATAACAAACTCATTTTTTCAGTGACGCAAGAACACTGAATCACTGAATATAATAAAAACAAAAACAAACGCTCACAAATCTATCATTATATAAAAAGAATAACTTTTTTACAAATTTAGAAATATTTTCCCGCCAAAATCATTAAATATATCCTATATATAGTAATTGTTGGACAAATCTGAATAGGCAAATAAATTGGCTCATTAATTGTGTAAAGATTCGTTTCTCTTTTTCCTATTCTTTAGTTTATCAATACTGTTGTTTGACAATAAATATTTGTTTTTCTTTTTTCTATTTTTAGCACGAGCTTATTTCTTTTGTTGTTACAAAATCCCATTGCATACGAGTTTCACGTGTTTAAAAAATCTCATCCCTTATCTATACAGATTTGAAAAAATAAAATAAAATAGAAATCAATTCATAATTACTATTAGAAATCCATTATCTTTAAAAAAAAAAATAGAAACCAATTCATAATTACTACTAGAAATCCATTAACTACTTTAAGAAGCTAATTTTCATCGGTCTAATTACTAATATTTTTACAAATATGTCTTTTTCCTATCTTCCATTTTCGAGATCCGTACATACAAAGATCATCGTAGCCTTCTAAGAAGTCAAATCCCCAACAAACCGTCCGGAAAAAGCCATTCCCGGGGAGACAGTTGCAAATGATAAGCCAAAGTCCGAAAACACTAAACACAAAAAAGTATAATAATAATTTTGAAATGGTGTGTAATCAAATTTTTTTATATTCTCTTATATATAATAATTTTACATTGTTTGACCCGGAATCTTTAATTTATAATTATTAAGTATTGTTTATCCTCCTCTTTAATTTATAATTATTATTTTTTCTTCCTCTTTTTAAATACGATCAATAGTAGTTTCCACTTCCGCCAAACTCGAGGTCTATTTATAATATTGTTAATTTAATATTGTTCCCGTGCATCGCACGGGGTACACACTAGTACTCAATAATGTCTAAGAATATGATGATCTCGGTAATTGCAACAACCTTCAATTGAGTCTTCGTTTAGAACTATATACACCCTCCTAAAGGTAAGGAGTCTTCCCAAGTTCCTCCTTTCATTTGGAGTTGATTTCCTTCCTTGCGAAGTTCTATACGACTTGTACATAAACTTCAATATGGAAATACAAAAATCCATTGATCACGATCAACTTCTTATTTTCAATAATGCACGGTCATTCTTACAAAATAAACATATATTATAGAGAGAGATAAATCAAATATATGCAATCTAATAGATACTAATAATAGTTACCAAACAAAATAATATAGTATCGATACATAAATAAATAGAAGAGGGCGAATGGATCTTACCTTTGAATTCTTTTGCTTGCCACAAAATCATCAAGATATTATTTTAGAACTCTTGCAAAAAATATACCTTACAATCATCACTTCTTTATTTCATTCAAAATCGTGTATGATACTTTCATTTCATATGACTTAAGTAATAAAAGACAAAAGAACGCGTCCTTTTTTTTATTACATTCATGGCTTATGTATAATAACGTATCCATTCGATTTCTAAAACAATTATTAATTTAACTGGAATTTGGTTTACATGAAATCAAGATTAAAAAAGTTAATAAATAAAAATATATATTTAAGCTTGAATAATCTTTTACTGGTAATTTAGTTACGACACTATACATGATCACTATAAATAAATGAATATGAATAAGGGGAGTGCGCTCAGGTGAGAATGGTGCTCAATGAAAGAAATAAGAATAAATCATAGCCATCAGATCTCATGATCTAACGGTAATAAAAAATAAGCATTTATATATTCATTAAGGGTATTTTAGACATTGTATTGGAACCATGCCAATTACCCACTCACACACCTCCAATAATGGTCTGCCACGTGGCCACTACCATTAAATCATCCCCCAACCACCTCTCTCTCACACGCACTACACACACCACACACGCCTGCCATCTCTCTCTCACACACACGCTACACACACTACACACACGACTGCACACACAGTTACACACACCGTCGCACCACCATCGATGACTCGCCTCCAACCTCCACCGTCGCGCCACCCCACCGTCGCACCACCATCGCCGCCCACAAGAACCAGACGCCGGCGCTCCGTCGTTTCAACCACCGCCGCCAACGTCTCCGGCCGCAGACTGCTCCGGCGCCGCTTCAGCCGCCATATCTATAGCACTCTATCGGCCGGAATTCAGAGATCACCGGAGCCCAAAATCGACGGCGATCAAGACGCAGGCTAATGATTTCGTCCACATCTATTGACCGGCATGGGCGTGGCGGAGGGATCTCCCCTTAGCCGATTTCACGGCTGCGAGATCCGCGTCGGACGCCGACTGAAGGACGGCCGTTCACGCGGCGACCTATAAGGGTAGTCGACGGCGGCTGCGGTACCTTACCAGAGAAATGACCTGCAAAAATTGAAAGGGGTTTTGTTATAAGAAATTTGATACTTTTAAGGGACTTGGTTGTAATTTTATAAAATTTGATTATTTTCACTTTAGTCCAGGTGGCAAAACTGTAATTTGTAAGAACTAATAAATGAATTTTTAATTAATATAGTAAAATTGTCAATATTATGCACATTAAAAATACATGGGTGTAGAATACACAATAATATACCACATACATACAAAATTATTTGTTATATATAAATATATCTATAAATATATATATTATATATTTTAAAATCAAAAAATAATATAAAAATATTTCATAAAAAATAATAAATATAACATAAATAAAAAATAAATTTGATTATTTAGGTACAAAAAAAAAATACTGCACTGCACATTAGAGATGGTTGGATTGCACAACAGTGTTAAACCAAATGCACATCAATGCATAGAATAATGCACATTATCACATCAGTGTGCATTTTTTCACATATATTAAAAATTTATAATTTTTATATCATATATATATTATTTATTTCTACATGCAATAATATAAAATACTAAATAAAAAATATAAATACTTAATATATTTTTAATATATAAATAAATTAATAAGTGCACAGTAATGTTAACTGAAATTACACATCACTAAATTATTCTAAAATTGAGACGCACGTAAAAATACCCCCGCTCAATCGATTGCACGATAATACTAGACCAAAGGCACATTATTATATATGGCAATGCACAACGTTAATTTTGGTGTTTCATAAATTATGTATTTACAATAAAAATTAATGCAAGAATATCAAATAAGATAATTCAATTGTTAAATAAATATTTATTATATAAAAATTATTATTTATAATAATTATAGTAATTTCGTTAACCGACCGAATAAATCATGTATTTTAGTTCGGGTTTTAATTTTGTTAGGCAAAAGTTCGATTTGTACAGAAGCACAATAGCGACTGAAACACTGCACATTAGTGTTAGATATGTTGCACATTATTCAAAATGACCAAAATAAACGATCCGAACAATTAGTAGCAGCATATATGTGATTTCATTAAGTTACATGATTTTTAATGTGCAATTTAATGCACAATATTATGCATTTTTTATATCATTAGTGTGCACCTATTAAACTCATTTAATAATGCCTCACATATTAAAATACAATAAATTAAAAAATCTAAAATTGCATCAAAGTCCTTTGGACTTGTCTAATTTTCAATATTCAATCCTCCCCCACATGAACATCATCATATTCCCGTCACTCTCAGCTCGTCGCCCTCCACCCGCCGCCCGCCGCCACCCTTCACACCGCCGGACGACAATGTCCCGTAGAAAACATCAGATTGACTCTCCCGGTGGCCGCAAGCATCTGCTGCACCTCCGGTCGTCGGCGAGGATCGCGACTTTGCACGGTAGAGAAGAATACGGCCGGATTGATCCAAGGATGGCCGGATCTATGCTGATGGTGGCTCGGCTCGTGGAGGCGGCGGAGTAGGTTCCTGATGGTGGCTCAGTTCGTGACGGTGGCGGCCGATGGCGGCGATGTCAACGTGACCGACTGAGCTTGTGGCGGCGATAGTCTTGCCGGCGGCGGGGCAGGTGGCCGATGGCGGCTCTGCTCGTGACCTTGTGCGAGTTCAATCGGCGGAGGTGACGAGATGCAGAGAACGTGAGAGAGAGACACATAGCGAGCGAGAAGACGTCTGAGACGGCGGCGACGGACGGCGATGGGCGGCGACGGGCAGTGGCAGGAGGGTGGTTATGTGTATGTCTGTGTGGGAGTGACGGGTTGGGGGAGAAGATGAAGGGTTAGGTGTGAGAAGTGCTTTTTATTAAAATACAAAATTACCCTTAAACTTCTACAAATAACCACAACATTCATCTCTATTTACGAGAATACCATCAATAGTAGGCAGGGATCCAAAACTGACAGCTACATCCTGGCCATTGGAATTGTAGATCAAGTGGTCCATATTATTTCTTATTTCTTTCATTGTGCTATTTTCTCATTTGAGCACATCTCATGAATAAGGATGGTAATAAATAGGCAAATGGTGGTTGATATATGTAACTAGGCCAGTCCAAGGGTCTAATCGGCCCAGTCAAGCCCATTGACCGTTGGCTTCCAATCGGCCCGTGGTTTTACCCGAGCCGGCCAGGTTCATGTGTTTTTAACAAATTGAACCGCCGGTTCTGGACAAATTTAAAATTTGATTCTTTTGGGAACATTTTTTATTTTTATTTTTATTTTGCTAGTTTGGCCCGAAACAGGTGGGCCGACTCTTAACCGTGATCCGCCGATTTAATGAATCGGCCTGTGTATTTATGATCCACATAAAATGCGAACATAAATCGACGATTATGAACCGGTTTGGCCATGACTATATATGCTAGGGTCATTATAAATCTTATTATTATTATTTTTTGTTGAAACGATAATACATTTTATAACAATTTCATACAGACTACAAATTCGGATAAATATTCTCTTGGATTCACACAAACTACCAAGCTACCAAGAAAAAAATACAACACCCAAAAAAACTCACACAAAAAGGGAGAAAACGCTCCAAATCATGAGAATTCAACACTAGACACAGTTGGAACTACTAGAATAAAATAAAAACTAAAAAATAAAACATACACACACACCTATAATAAATTAGAGTAAAACTTCCTCTGTTTCTCACGAGCCCATTGCATCTACCACACAACTCTTCATACAAACCAGTCTCCATAACCAAAAACAAAAAGAGAACCACAGATTTAAAGCCACCAAATCTGATAACTCTGAACTGGACTAGAAGGGTTAAACAAATCTGGTGAGGGGACAAAAACTCGGGCCCAGATCTGAGACCCCAAGAAATCTCAAGCCTGGAGAGAGACCGAGACCGAGATAATATCCCGACTAGGCTCACCGGAGGAATTGCCGTCTCCAGTTTGAGCCCAAGGCCGAGGAGGTGGGAGAGAGGCGGAGGAGACCACCGTCATTAGTCCCAACCCACGGCCGAACAGGCTGGTGAGTGGATAAACGCCCATCACCGGCCTAGCCCATGGACAGAGATGTGGTACAATTCGCCAGCGGCCGGTGGAGAGGAGGGGGACCACCCTGTTTTTAAGTTCTTTTTCTCTAGATAATCATTTATGTGCCTTGATAAAAGTATAAATAAGTACTCTTCATGATATGAACGCCGCGATCAGATTTTATGTGACTTGAGATAGATTTTTTTTTTAAATAATATTTCCTATTTTTCTACTACATGATATGTAACACCTGATCAGAAATAATATTAAGAACGGTTTCACTGCTTGACTACAAGTGAAATTCGCATTTTTCAGAAATTCCAAGTTATGGATTTATATGCTAAGTGCTCAATTATATAGTAACTATGTAGATTATTCCTTATCATTTTCTTCATCATGTTAATGTCAAGATCAATCCATTAATTTGGGTTGATAAGTGATATCTATTCGACTCGGGAAATTATTTGGCCTCGAGCCTTAATCTAGCCCCGAGTATAGCCGAACCTTAGTAGCAATACTTAGAATATTTTTCTAAGTGTTGTGAAGTATCTAAGTTCAAGTCCTAGACCTAATTCTCGAGCCCTAGCCATTTCCCGAGCCACTCGTGCCCGAGGTCCGTGAGCCCGGCCCTGCGCGCCCATCCCGCGCCAAAGCTCGCCCGAGCCTTGTCCTAGTCCTAGCACATCATTTGCTAAATTTTTCTAAGTGTTGAGCACCTCATTTATTCCCCTTATACCCGGCCCAAGGCGTTCCACACGCGCAGCACAAGTCCAGCAAGCCCCCGCGCCCAGCCCAGCAGTGCCGCGCCCAGGCCCTCGCGCCAGTCCCCGCGCCAGCGGGTGCAACCCATCATTTTGAGCCCACTTCTTGAATTTCCGGCCCAATTCCTTCATGACCCAAGACATGCTTGTATTAAGGACTTCATGAGGATCAATTTAAGCTAATATGACCCTAACAAAGATTAAGACAAGTGAACCTAGCATGGGTGCAAAGTGGATGATGGGCAAACTATTATTTTAATGTGCATGTGTAGTCTTTGTCCCCTCTTGTCTTGGTGGTCCGACCATACCTCGTCCCCTGCCCATCTTGCTTTGAAAACCCACTCAAAAGTCCTCCAAAAACCGTGCATAAGTCCACCAAGTCATGCTCCCAGTGCCAGCCCTAAGTTCCATGCACCTAAGTGGAGGAATCCCACTCTTTATGGTCTCCTTTGACCAAGCATAGCAACCTCCACCCAAACCACGACTTAAGGATCATTCCTCAGCCTATTTTGAGCTCTTAGACTCCTTGTTGCTCGACCATATAGAGAGGAATAGAGGAGAAGGCCGAGCGCCACCCTTAGCCACCACTACACGCGCGCGCGACCTGGGAGGAAAGAGCACCGAGGTTCAGCTGGTTCCAGCCCTTTTCTCTCATGGCTTATCACTTTCCATGTATTCCTTGGATTTTTATAAGCCTCTCGAGTTCATCCTTCGTAGCCATTATCAACCCAAGCGAGCCTAAGTCCCTACAAGCCGCGCCTAGCCCGAGTCTTGGCCCTAGTAGCCATTTTCCATTTTCAGTGAAGGTTATCTTGAGCTATCCTTTTTCCTCAGCTTATTCACGATATTTTATGATTTATCATGAAGAAAAATCAAGCCATGCACGTGAAATTTCATGAGTTTCGAATTTTAAGAGTTAAATGCCTTAATTTCAAATTTTTAGCTCCATGCATGGTCAAGCCGAGTTTGATAGCCTAAACCTCCTTATAATTCATGAGATAGATGGTGTATAAATTTGAGCATGTTTGGAGTTGGTTTGTTCGGTCAACTAGTTCATGATTTTATGTGAATTTTCACCCCTGGGCTTTATTTTGGTGAATGCGAGTATAGCCCTTGTTATTGGTCCCATAAGTCATGATTTATTATGCTAATGATTCGGCCTTTGTCATATTTGTATGTTTGAGAAGTTGATTCGGTGACCTAATGTTCGTACGTGCCTTATCGGCCCTACCGAACTACATGCATGTGGACCCGAGGTCTCGTAGTGCTTCTTTGCATTTTTATGCCTATTTCATCATGTTATGGTCATATGTGTTGCATGTCACAGGGATAGTAGCCGGATGGCCGGCAAGGGCCGGCCATGGTCACTGGCCGCGCATGCAGCGCGCGCCTGTGCCCGGTTCGTGCCATTCAGAGGCTAGGATTACCTGTCAGTGCCCTGACCTCGTGTCCAGAGGCTAAATCGTCCCCGCTCGTGCCAGTGCCCCGAAGGCGCGACGCACAGCAGCCAGTGCACGCGACCGCGCCATGCAGCGCGAGTCCGTGCCAGTCGCGTGGTAACGGCACCAGTCGTGCCCAAGCCGCGTGCATGGAGCCCGGTAGCGCCGTGCCAGCTCTAGCGCATGAGGTCTCACGCCAGAGCCTCGTGCCGTGCCCAGGGCAGAACCGAGTTGGGTCAGCTTAGTCCATCCGTGGCCATGCCAGCGCATATAGCGTCTGGCCGTGACTGTTGAGCTCAGTCGGCCTTGGGACGTTCCCAGCAGCACCGACCATCCGGTTCAGACTGAGTCGGCGGTCTGGCCAGTCAGCAAACCGGCCGGTTTGACCGGCGGTTCGAGTCCATTTTGGTTCGTGTTTTCCGGTCCGAGTCTCTTTCCAGAATTTTAGTATTTTTCCAAGCCAAACCAGGTCAGTTTAAATGATCAGATTAAACCGAGCATCTTAGCATATAATTAATCATTCTGAGCATAACACTTAGCATTATTTTGCTTATATGTTTATGTAGCCTAAGGAGAGTCGAGCCTCCGACCGCTACTTCAATTTCAAGCACTTGCGTCAGATATTCAGTATACCAGGTGCGGGTCATGTACTGGATTCTACATCATTTATAATATATGTACCATGACTGAGGTATGTTCGAGACAGTTAGTTCTCCTAGGTGAGAGGCCGACCTAAGGGCCTTCCGAGATCCACCTGGTATCCGGCTGGGGCTTCGGCCTCAGTGTCTAGATGGTGTGCACACGAGCGGCCGAGGGCCGAGGGTCGACGGACCAAAGTTTAAGAAAAGAAAAGCAAGTTTAAAGTTCATCTCTTATATATTGATGCTCATGATATGTTATTATTAATGCTGTTTTATTCAGTACTGGTCTTGCGGAGCATAGTGGTTTGCTCACGCCCCCATTGTGTTTTTCAGGTGACTGAGTCGAGCGTGCCGGGTGAGCACATATGTTGAAAGCGTGGTCATGATAGTCGAGGACATTTTTACCTACATTTTACGTCCTAACTTATGATCATGTATTTATTCGGATATGTATGCATGTATTATTATGTATTTCAGATCGGCTTCCGCTAGCTAGACAATGCGAGACAGTCAGACATTGCATGTGTGATTCCATTCTCCGTAGCGGATTGATTTGGTTGCATGTTTTATATATGTCTGTATGAGTAAGTTAAGTATGTTTTTATCTATACCATCCCACAACAAGTTAATATTTTCGAAAACCAGCTCGCACGATCTTTCGAAAATAAAAGCGAAAATTTTACTCTGATTTTTAAAGCTAAGTAAGGCGGGGTGCCACATGATAATTTACACATCAAATAAAACCACCAGTGTATTACATGAGCGGTTGAAAAAAAAAGGGTATTTGCACAATAAAAAAATAAAGAAATAAAAGAGTTCGTATATTTATTGTGAAACTAAATATTATAAGTAAACGACATGTAATAAAGAACTAATAAAGTATGTAATTTATAAAAAATAAAAAAATAAAAGAGTTCAGATTTTTATTGTGAAACTATAAAATATAAATAAACAGCGTGTAATAAAGAACTAATGAAGTATGTAATATATTTCATGTTCTTAAAAATTTTGAAAAAATGTAAAAATCAGTCTCATTATAGAGGTGTTTCAATATTGGTCTCATTGGAATCATGTTTCTCAAGGTTAGTCTCGTATCTTTTAAAAATCAATCAAAAATAGATTTGTAGCCGAAAATTCAAAATTCGACCTGAAAAATACACGTCATGCCGATGTGTCTTACAAAACTTACAGTTTGGTCATCTATCTTCTGCGTGGCTGCTGACATGGCCAGATACCAAAATCAGTCCCATAACTATAGGGGTCTGTTTGGTTGGCATGATATAGCTTGATATCCTACCCTTTGTTAATACTTCCTATCTATTTATATGTTTGGTTCGTTCAATGTCGGCCTTAAAATGTGGTAAACAGACACTCTCTTCCGTGGCAACTGAATTTGAAGCGTATTATGTGACATTCAATCATGGAATATGGCTGCGAAATTTTGTCACTGGGCTGCGCATTATTTAGAATGTAGAAAGACTACTAAAGTTTGTGACAATAATTTAACAGTAATATATTCTAACAATAACAAGAGTCCAACTAATTCAAAACATATCGACATAAAGTTCCTAGTTGTAAAAGAAAGAGTACATAGTGGAAAAATTTATAAAGAATATATTGGAACAGACTCACTGATTGTGGATCCGCTTACCAAAGGTCTGACGCCCAAGGTCTTTCATGAACATACTGTTCGAATGGGTGTGACACAATTTCAGGATATTTTGTTTAGTGGGAGTCTGTATTGATTGTTCTAAATACATAATGTATTTATGTGTTTGGATATTTCTGATCAGATAGTATTTAGTTTATTGTACTCTATAATTTTAGTTTATATTGATCTCACTAAGGAGTAAAGTGGCCAGTTTAAAATAGGCATGAAACATCACATTACATGTAATTTTTATGCTATACTTCCATGATTGATCTATGTCATTTGATTGTATTGGTATATATGATTATCGACGGGTTGATTCATGCTTAAAATGATGAAAACCTCTTTAGTCCTATGCCATTATGATTAATGGACGAGAATGGTAAATGATGCTCTTGTATATGATGATAATTTTTGAACTTATAAGGTAATAGACATTTGTTCGGTTGCGTATGTAGTCCAAGTAGGAGATTGTTAAAAATATTTTATTTGGACAACATACGTAAATTATATGTGTATAGATGTCATAATATAAATCAATTAAAGTGATATACTAAATTATAACTTTGAGAATATCAAATTATTATGAATTTAAAACTTTTGATACCATTATGAGCTTTTCGTTTTGTTGAGGAACCAAACTGAAAATCAATAAATCTTATTTATTTGGTTATGTCCCAAATGTCGAAAAGGTACGAGCAGATTTCTAAGAGGTGTTTTGTAACGCCCCGTTATTTTTAAAGGTAAAATCCCAGTTTTACAAAATAGGAATAAATTTTTCGAAAAATACTTTTCAATTAATATCATTTAATGGGCATTACTCAAAAACCATTTTTAACTTATCTCCAATCACATCTGAATTAACGGAATTTCATTGTTCAAAACACATCACAATACCATGTTACGAGTTAATAACGAATTTTTAGTATAGCAAAACGTAACATGTTCAACCAATTCAAAAGTCTCAAAACCAATCGTTACATGAGTTTCAAAAACGTTAAGCGAAAGCGAATGAAATATATTTTAAAACAGTTAGACCACCTCGTCCCGTCATCACCACGACCATCAACTCCACCTGAAAAGATAGTAATAATAGGGGTGAGCAAACAACAAGCTCCCCATGGGAATTACCATGCACATATATCCAGTATAATGACCTAAAATCATAATCGCAGCATGAACACAAATCACTACGTCTATCTCCTATATGGACCTACGCTAATGTGTACACATCTCTCCACTAGCATAACCCATCAGCAAGAGAGTTAACCACCAGCATAATCATCAGTGGGTGAAACACGCATAGACTAGTGGTTTACATGCATACATTGATTATCAAGCCAAACAATTATAAATAATAACGACATGGTAAAGTTCATCAACACTCACCTGTTCGGATAAGACAGACACGATGCAACAACGGTTCGGTAGGTTTGAGAGCTCGCCTCCTTAAGAACATACATTTAATAAGGATAATATTCATTAATAAATTGTCTTTATAACTCAGAAATTTACGAAAATTCTCACTTAATCGAAATTATTGATTAAGAAGTTTGCGAAATTTTGTGGAATTTGGAACTCTCGGATTTAAGAAAAAACTAAAAAAGTGGCTAAAATTTAGGTTCGGCACAAAAGACAGGTCAACAGCTTGAAAACGAGTCGAACAACTCGAAAACGGAATAGCGAAAATACAAAAACCAAGTTGATGAAAATCGGATAGTTCTTATATGCGCAGTCCCCGTATAACGAACATAACATTTGATGTAGAAAATATTCTGGGTTGATTTTTGAAAATACAAAAAGTCAAGAGACAGAACTAGATTTCTCGTGAAAACCTTGAATGCAAACAAGCAGGTTAAAGGGACGAAAACTGGTCAAACGTAAGCCACAAGCTGCAACCAACTCTATAGAAAAATTGCTCGCGCAGTGATCGTATTTTGAATTGAACTTTTTATACAAAACTGATATTTGAATGATTTTTATTCCCTTAAAAGCACAAGAGGAAAAACTACAAATCACCAGAAGACAATAAAAGTATCCGATCACAAGAAGAGGTTAAAATCAACCAAGTAATACAGACAGCTAGTAACACCGAAAGATAAAAAAAACGGAACGCATAATAATTGAACTTTGGTCATAACATTCATTATAAAAATGATAAACACCTTATTCTTATCCCAGAGGAAACATAAGAGATCGAACTTCATATCACATGAAGATTTCAATATTATTCAATTTTGCTTTAGAGGGTAAAAACAACGACAAAACAACAATCAACACAAGGGTCTCAAGTAGGGTTTTCAAAGCTTAAACAACACAAGATTAAATGGTAACACGACGACTATTCGAAAATTAATATAAGGCTCGTGTTCAACAACACAAGGCTCAATTTTTGCAACAATAAAGATACTTAGAGAGTTCCAAATCCACAATACTCATAATGGGACTCAAAACATTAAGATCTAAACATTTTCTTCAAAAATGTCATTAGATCTTAATTTTTGAGAATAAGATCCAACTCCAACATTATGGATCTATAATAAAGCACCAAGAATCAAATAATTTATGAGCTGACCAGATCATTTACCCGGCTTCGGGAATCTACAAGCCGGATGGAAGTGGAAAGATTCGAATTGGCCTCGGACGGCTCACGCGGCCTCAGCTCGAATGGCGTGAACTCCTCGAGGGCTGCTCGTGAATGAAGAGAAATGAGGGTTATTTTTTTCTCTCGAGGTGATGGCGTCGATATCGTGGGGCTGATCGCGGAACGTCTCGGTTGATGCGTACGGGAAAACGGCCTGTGACGTGCGTGCAGCGTGGATGGCTTTCGAGAGCGTTGGTGAAGGAGA
The DNA here is from genome assembly GCA_008636005.1 of Striga asiatica. Lineage (NCBI taxonomy): Eukaryota > Viridiplantae > Streptophyta > Magnoliopsida > Lamiales > Orobanchaceae > Striga > Striga asiatica. Next base: position 325,473 of record BKCP01005960.1, on the reverse strand, counting down.
ATGGCCGAGAGGCTAGCGAGGGAGGGGAACAAGGATATTTTGAGAGTACATGGGAGGAGAAAATTTTAGATTTTCTTTAAGGCTTTTTGGATGGTAAAAACGTGAGTAGTAGAGGGGAGAGATGATAAAATTTTACTTACATTACACAAGGAAATCAAGGTGAATAAGAGGGGATCAAACATTTAGGGGCTGAAAGATACCTTCCCAAAATGAGTCTTCTTATTTGAATTTTGAAACTGCTAGAAGGAGCCAAAATCAAGATCAAAGGGCCAGTTCTTCTACAAGGCTTGGGGCCTGTTTTTTGGACATCTTAAGGGCCAAAAGATGAAAAACTAAGCCAAAGTGGTCCAGGTCCAAAATTTGAGAAAAGATTGAAGATGGCTCGAAAATAAATCTACGCGATTGAACGAGAAATTTCCGAACGATTCGACGAGAGAATTTAAAATGAAGGACGACGGGCGAACGATTTATGATTGACGAGAAATAATAGATTTAAACGACTTATTAGATTAATTAGACGAAGCCATCCAATTAATCGTAATAAGTTTAAACGAAAACTACAGAATTGCAAATAATTTAAGTAGACGATCACGTCTACAAAAATTATTCAAATAATTAGATTAACTTAACGAGGACTTCTAATTAAACAATAGAAGCTAAAACGAGGATTTGCTGAGCAAAACCTCTAAAATAAAAGCGAGGCAAAAACCTAGAATACATTAACTCGTCTAAAACAAATGGGGCGCTACATGTTTTCCCTTTAAAAGCACCATCAGAATTCAATACAGAAAAGATACACAATACATACGATATATATAATACAGATATCTGCTATAAATTTCGATCGTGTGGAAGACCACACCAGTCCAACAAATTGAAAAAACAGAAGAACTCTCAAAACAATGAATTTAGGTACGCTTTTGTTTTATTTGATTGACCCTTAACTATTTAACATGGATGATTTTTAATTGTATTACTTTCGTTTTGGGTTTATTTTACCAACAGTATATTGATTATAAACTATACAATACCCGTACGATCTACGAAGGCTTTATTATTTCCGTGCTTTTTAAAAGGAAAATTTGTATTCAAATTGTATAATAATGGAATGATAATGACATTAATAAATATAAATAAAATAAAATATATATTTATTAAACACTTCATTAAGCACAAATGGTGATCCCTTTTCAGAATAATGTATCTCAAATGCAATCAGTTGGTCAACATATTATCTCCATACTGTACATGTCTTCATGTCTCCCCTTAAGAACAATATCAAACTATACGCTATTAGTATTTATTATTGAATTAAATAAATATATATTGGCTGAAAAGAAAAAACAAAACACTTACTCCAAATCCATGAGGGAGAACACAATCATTTAAGTTGGACCTCCCTTCACTTTCTTCATTTGAATTGGTTGAATCTCAACCACCTATCCATTTACATCTAAAAAGTGAAATTAAAAAGAAAAAATTCTTATTATTTGAACTAATTTGAATTATTTTAATCACTATATATTACACAAATTGAACAAATTGACTTACCGAATAAGATAGATTCTTCAACATTATCAATGCCAGACAAAGTGAGAAAGCTCCTAGAGCCGAAGCGATAGGTAGGAAAGTCAGTAGTATACTTATAATGCTTAGTTTGACAATGAAGGATGATTCGGTATTTGCCAATAGTTGACTTGTACATGCCAATGTTGCTCTCAACTTGATAATTTTTTTACAGCACAAACCACACAATCCTCAAATTCGTTCACAAAATTAGCAATGTTGAGCGGACGAATTACGCCAGTGATACAACCACCCTACAAATCATAAACTTGTGTAAGAACAATAATTACAAATATAATACGAATGTAAGATAGCAATTTTAATACACATATCTTTTGATCGTGAAATATGATCTCAAGAACATTCTTGTATGATTGAGATTCGTTTGCCCTTTGACACATACGTGCAATTCGCACTTTGAGCAAAGTGCGGTTCGTCTTTCTAATATCTTTAATGCGACCTCATGTGTAAGTCATGCTGAAAACATGAATGCAGGTGAGTTTATGTGTTAATTTGCAAGATGTGTGATGTATGTTGGTGAGTTTATGTATACCAAATTATGTCCCTACTTATAATGTGTAAAAATGAGGCGTGATTTTTTAATGGAGATTTGTTAACAAATCTCAATTTTTTTAGATAATGCAAAATCTCACAATTGATGAAATGAAATCTTCGTGTATTATTAATAATTATAAAAAATAGCTTAAATTATACATATTTAAAATGAATCAAAATTTGTATCCAATAGTTTAGTTGTAAAAAAATATTTTGGATACGTATGAATCTTTTCGGTTTTGTGTATCTTATAGTTTAGTTTTATCAAGATTTGTAACCATTTTAAAAAACACGGTTTTGGAAGAATTTGTTAAAGAATTATACAACTATTTGCACAGTAAGTATCTCACATTTTGTTATAAAATAAAAATAAAGTCTTATGGCATTCTTGTTTTTTAAATGAATTGAAATTAGTTTTGTTTATTAAAAAAATAAGAAAGGAAAATCCGACCAATCTCAAATTTTGTTAAGAAAAAAAAAAGGATCCATATGGCATTCATATTTATAAAATAAATTGAAATTAGTTTTGTTTCCTAAAAAATGGGAAAGGGAAATCTGGTCAATCTCAATTTTTTGTTAAAAAAAAAAAGGATTCAATTTTTGTTAAAAAATAAAAATGATACGAAGAAGTTGCATGGATTTTAAATTAATTTGTATTTGGATTGGATTTCATAAATAAATGATAAATTTTTACTATAAGAAACTCCAAATTGGTTAAAAAAAAAAAAAGATTCCAATGGGTTTCATATTTAAGAAAATCTGACTTGTTTGTATTTGTCTCCTAAATATTTGGAAAGAAAATCCTGCTAAATTGGCTAAAAAAATGATTAAATTTGATTCTTAAAGATTCACAGATGTTTTTTTCGAAATTATCAATAATAGTAAGTCAAACACTTTATTTTTTTTATATCAAACTTAATATAAAGGTATTTTTTCAACAACTGTTTTATATTAATCAATCATTTTTACATATCACATTAAATATAATTCACTATTCATCCACTCACATAATTTTAACTAATCATCACTTCACATAATCTCTCTCTTAGTTTTATATCGAAACAACTTTAATTATTTTATTTTAATTNGGCATTCTTATTTCTTAAATGAACTGAAATTAGTTTTGTTTTTTAAAGAATTGGAAAGAAAAATATGGCCAATCTCAAATTTTGTTACAAAAAAATGGTATTCAGATTTTGGTAAAATAATAATAATAATAATAATAATAATAATAATAATAATAATAATAATAGTAATAATAATTATAATGATATTAAGTTGCACGAATTTTAAGTTATTTTGTGTTTGGATTGACTTTCATGAATAATTGACACATTTTTGCCATAAGTATCTCCAAATTGGTTACAAAAAAAAGGAGGGGATTCCAATGGATTTCACATTTACGAAATTCCTGCCAATTTATATTTGTTTTCTAAATTTTTGAAAAGAAAATCCGGTCAAATTATCGTAGAAAATGATTAAATTTGATGCTTAAATATTCACATGTGTTTTTTTCAAAATTATCACTAATAGTAAGTCAAATTTTTTATTTTTTTGTCAAACTTATTATATTATTCAACAACCTTTTTATATTACTGTAGATGTCTTAGTGAACTGTTGAAAAGTTATTTTTATATTTAATATATTAGTAATTGTTGAAAGAGTTAAACTTATCACGTAAATACTAGTGTGTAGCCTGTGCAATGCACGGATAAATAATATTAAATAATAATTATAAATTAAATATTTAGAGTTAACATGTGATATAATTTATGTATAACAGTTTGTTGTAAACAATATAAACTTATCTTGTATAAAAGAACACAAAACATGTACGTTTAAAGTATTAAAAATACTTAAAATAATATATAACATATGTAAAGATATCTAAAATATTCTAGATTATCCTTAAAATATGTGAAGTCACCTAAACTTCTACGAAGCTGTTTTGTAAAGACAAAATGTTTAAAAGCACTTAAAGATATAGAGGTTTAATGTATAGAATGTGTAAAAAAAAGTATCCAAAAAGTAAACATTGTCTATATTTCTTGTATACGAGTTTTATATCGTTACCGATTCTATTCATTAATTCTTATATTGTACCCAATTTCATTTCATTTGGCAGAAGATATTGGAAAAGTAATCTTTAATAACTATTGTTACTAAAATATAAAATACCTAATTTCGAGCATTATGTTAGATAGAATTACACGGAATTGTGAATATATCACAAATGCTAATTGTAAGTAATATTTAAAAACTATTATTACAGTAATATAAAATAATTTGCTGTAGAATTTTGGTATGTAATATTTACTATTATAATTGAAATCTAAAATATAAAATCATTTGCTGTAGAATTTTGTCGTAAAGAATATATTTAAAAACTATTATTACTAAAATATATAATCATTTCTAAAATATAAAATCATTTGTTGTAAAATTTTTTTGTAAAGAATTATACGGTTTTGTGTATATTTCATCTTTTATCATTAATAAAGAATGATTTGTGTATATCTCTTTTATTCTACCATTTTATTTTATTTTTACCAATTCCATTCCAATTCTTAAGAAGATATTGGATAAATAGTCTTTAAAAAAAATATTGTTACACAGAAAACTGTTACCATAAAAAAATGTAACGCCCCACTTTTATTTGCCGAAAATCAGAATAAATGTTTTAACTTTATTTCAAAATACCCGAGGCGCTACTCATTTTCAAAACAAACTTCAATACTTATCCAATTTCTCAATACTAATCAATTATCAATATGAATCATCAATCATCAATTTTACTAACTCCCAAACGGGTTTTCCAAATTTCATAAGTCACCCAAACCGGGTTTCAATAACATTCATAAATTCTAAGGAGCATCTCCTTAACATTATTCAAGTCATAAAATCCAAATTCATAAATGCAATAATACTCCAAGTTCATAGTCATAAAATCCAGAATTCATAAATGCGGAAGCATAACAAATAATAAGACCGATCATATAGACCGACCACCACTCGCTCTACTCCGCCATCGTGCCTGCCTCGCTTAACCTGAAACGTGAATTTCAGGTGGGGATGAGCACAGTAGGAAAAAGTAGTGCTCACCACTATGCAGTAAACATTAATCAAACAAATCAACAGTATGATCTCAGCATGAATAAGAATCAATTTAATATCCCAATCTCCTGTCATCATAAGATCGTCATAAGATCGTCATAAAATCAAGACTCATGTGCACACCTACGCATAGACTACTGCGGGATAAAATACCGAATGCCCCTTGGGCTTCTATCGGTGTCCAAGCTAGTAGGAGTAAATTCTCAAAGGAGATTACCCAACGGGTACGTTCTATAGCTACGGGGATAACAGTTCGATGGCCGGTACAGCTCACATCGAAGGCTACATGGTTCACATGCATACTTTGATCATACCACAAATAATTAACATTCATTTATAACATTTACAACATAGCAAATTTTAAATAAAACCCACCTAGATTCGGACTGATGATAACAATTCAGAAAAGACGTAGGTTGAGGCTTGAATCCTCAAACACCTACATTATGTCAAGATCCTACAATCAATATCTTGACTTAATCGAAAAACACAAAACAGACCTAGTCGAACTTGTTTCGACTAAGTAGTTCGTGAAGTCCTGTGGACGTTGGAACACTTAGACTCGGCACTATACTCGACCAAACCACATATGGGAGTTCACATAAATCCATCTAATGATTGACCAAGTCAAACACTCAACAGAATGAAAAGCAAGTCGATTACCGATTTTAATTTCAAAATCATATTTTTAAAATAATAACCATTAATCACATAAAAATAGATGGTCAGGCTACCCTACGACTTAAGCTCTGAAATTTTAACAAAATTACTCCTCCCAGTATTAAGAAAAACTACCAAGTTTCAGCTTTAAACTCAAAGTACATTAATTTATAAAATTCATACAAGATATCAGTAAAAACGCACATAAAATTATATCTGAAACTAGTGAATGAGTCAGGACTTGATATTTTAACACAACAAGCTACAGCATGATAGAGACAACATGTAAAAATCTCAAGCCTGGATATTAACTGTACTAATTTTAAAAATTCAGACAAGATTCAGCAGTTATCAAATTTAAATCAAAACTGAATCAAATTAGACTCCAAAAATTCCCATCTTTTTACAGTATTAATATACACATAAAATAAGCATCTCAGTCAATTTTCAGAATTTTTCAAGAACCAGTTGATTTATAGTAATTCAAACAACTTTCAGCAGAAACAGAAAATAAATCATTAAACCCTATCAAACTTAGTCCAAAAATTGTAAATATTTAACACGACATATAAACATCACAGAGGCATGGCATACTAAAATTTCCACTCATTTGAATCACGAACCAATTTATTAAGCATTTAACAATATTCTGAACATAATTCACTTTATTTCTTAAAAATATCTACAAGTCTCTAAAAATTACGAAATTTTTACACAAGCCTGGAAATGAGCATACGACATGATACTCAAAATTTCAAGTCATTCTGAGCAGTGTGCGCTTGTTAAAAATTCAAACACTAAATCAGTAATTATCGGAATCGACAATATCACGTATAAGTCATAACAATAATTTTCTCGTCCGAGGCCTTCTCGTAAGACCAAGGACTCGACATTGTTCTAATATCCACTGACTTATACGACTTTTGAGGTCTTGCTCGATTCTTTAAAATCGAAGAGATCCCGAACAACTCGAATACACATAAAATCATAACTTCCACATAATATCATATTGAACACATTATCGCACAATAATCACATCTCGCAAATCACACATGTACGTAAATAATATAAACGATTTAAAATGAGACGGGATCGACTAGGTTCCGTTCTCAAAAAAAAAAAAAAAAAAAAAGCTCAAAAAACGGAACCGAACAAGGAGGAAGGAGAGCTCGCGGCTAACGGCGGTTGCTCGATGACAAGCTTCGTCTCGCGAGGGGAGAGCAGCGGCTGAGAAGGGGGGGCCGCTGTTGCTAGGTCACCGTCGGAATTCACTTGTCGAGGTGCTGTTCGAGCGAAGGTCGCGGGAAAAATTCTGCGCGTGGGAGCTGCGCGATGACGGGGACTCCTGTGGCGGCGTCGCGGCGCGGTGAGATGCTGGTCGTCGGAAGAATCACGTCAGAGGGAGATTCTCGTCGCCGGGGCTCGTGGTCTGCTCGAACTCGCCGGAGAAACGCAAAAAGGGGTCGCCGGAGGTTGCTCGCGCGAGTTGCTGGCCGTTGGTGATGGTGGAGACGGGAAGACGATGATGATAGGAAGACGACGTTGATGGTCGGACAGAGGTGACAACGGAAAAGAGATTGCTCCTCTCTGTGCGCGAACGGGAAGAAAAAGAAAAAGACGAGAGAAAGGAGGGATGATGATGATGGGCGTCGATCTCAGATTTTGAGGAGAAAGCTGCGGGGGTCGTGTTGTCGAGCGATGGAGAAAGAAAATATATATATACGTAATACTAGGTTAAAACAAATAGTCTTGAAGCCCAAGAAAAAAAAATTCACTACACATCACGTGCAAAAGAGAGAAAAGGAAAATCAGCCAGGCCGGGTGGCGGGTTTGGGTCAAACGGGTTTAAATGGGCTGGGGCGCCGATTCGCTAATTCATGCGGCTCGGGTTCCAAGCTCTTGGGCCGAAGGTTCGGGGCTGGTTCAGTTACGGGCTCATGGGTTCAATGAAATGATTCGGCTCTCGGACACGACTCGACGTAGCGTTAAATACGGGTCTTCGATAAATCGCAACATAAATAAACCGAGTATAATATATATTTATAATACACACAATTTACTTTTTAAAATAATAATAATATTAGTAAAAATACAAATACACATTTTAATTAAATAATAACACTTAGACAATTTGGCAATTAATCATATTTAGACAATTAGACATTTAATTCGCAATTTAACAGATAAATCATATAGACATTTAATATTTAACATTTAATCAATAACAATAACAAATAAAAAGCAAATAATAATAATAAAAATAAATAATAAATAATTCTCAAATATTCAATAATGAAACGGGGCATTACAAAAAATATCATGATAAAATTAAAATGATTTCTCCATATATAAATTCGTATGTATATAATAAGTGTGCTAAACAAATGCTAACAGAATAGCCAGTGTTTCTATGGAGCCATTGGATGGCTCGACTTATGGAGCCATTCACACTTATTCACCAATAGTGTATTGACACATGTCCTGCAATAAATACAATTTGGACATGTGTCAATACATTAAGTGGTGGATGGCTCCATAAGAAAATCATCTGATGGCTCAATAGAATTTTTGACAGAATAACTATCAACGCCATATATAAATGCAATCCGCATTCTGTTCTTAAAGGCAACTATAATGAATCCAATTAATGCTTCTTTTCTTTTTTATTTAAAATAAATTTAAGATTACAATTTTTATATGTAGTTAATGTTTTTGGCCGAAAAGACTTTCCAAAAATGAGTTAACCTTATTCTTATT
>BKCP01005960.1:300019-316391 GCA_008636005.1 Striga asiatica | reverse complement strand
GTTATTTCTTTCTTGCTGCTAGGTTAGTTATCTGTAGTTGCTAGGTTAGTTGTCTTTTGTTGCTAGGTTAGTTCTTTCTTGCTGCTAGGTTAGTTGTCTGATGCTGCTAGGTTAGTTGTCTTTTGTTGCTAGGTTATTTCTTTCTTGCTGCTAGGTTAGTTGTCTTTTGTTGCTAGGTTATTTCTTTCTTACTGCTAGGCTAGTTGTTTGATGCTGCTAGGTTTTTTTTTTTTTTAAGCAAACAACGCCCCGGAAGGGCGGGGGATTGCGCTGGATCCCCAACCTGTACATAGATCAAGGCCCCAAAGTCGGGAGCCCAAAATATCAACGAGCAAGATACAAAAGTCTACAAAGTCTCACTAATGAAAATCAAAAATAAAAGAAAAACAAAAAAGAAAAACCGAAAAACAAAAAGAAACAAAAACTACAATACCAAGTCGATCTTCGGGCTAACAGATGCCCGACAAATATGTCTATGCTAAAGAAAACTGAAATCCTAAGCTACCGAAAGCGGAAAGCTGGATATCCAAGCTGGTCCATCCGTACAAGAGTGCGAAGACGGAGTGGAGCAGTGTCGGTCTGGAATGTATGTGTGCCTGGTGTGGTGGCGCCAAGGCTGGCCAGGTAATCAGCCGGTCTGTTCCCCTCACGGAAAATGTGCGTGACTCTGTGGTGGACTGACTGAAGTAGATCTCTAATGCGCAGAAGCGGGTGCTGAATCTGCCACGATCCCTGATGGCCCGAATTCAGGAGGGTGGCGACAGCCGCAGCATCCAGCTCGATCCATATATGACTAGAGAGGTGGACAGCAATCTGAAGGCCAATCTGTAGTGCCTGAATCTCTGCATCGTAGCTCGAGGAGGCCTGAATGGACGCGTGGAAAGCGGTGATGAGGGCACCCCTATGGTCCCGAATCAAGCCTCCTCCTCCGGCAAGTCCAGTGTGGCGATCAAAGGAGCCATCAGTGTTCAGCTTGACCCACGGAGAGTCAGGTCGAAGCCAAACAACAGCTCTGGCCCGTGGAGGTCGAACAGACGGTGGTGGACGGAAGACAAGCAATGCAACCACTACACCACTCAAGGTTGAGTGTCTTTTGTTGCTAGGTTATTTATTTCAATACAACGGGTCAACGCCGGAAGTCACGGTCAACGCCGGAAGTCAACAGCCAACGCCGGAGTCAACGGTCAACGCCGGAGTCAACGGTCAACTATTTTATTATTTAATTAATGTATATTTTAATTTATTTTGATCTAGACAAAATGAGTGGCTAAGATTGAGTCTCACGTACTCATTTTAAGGAGTGGTCTCATTGGATCCATCCCCTATATATATAGGGTTGGGTTCCAGTGAGAATGACTCTTAATGCAAGAAATAAGAATAAATCGTAGTCATTGGATCGGATGATCTAATGGCTAAACAAATGTTAAAATTATACTTTTATTAAGGGTATTGTAGTAATTTTGCACTATACACATAAAGAGGTGGGCCCCCTCACACCATAATACACTGCCAACTAATACCATTCACCCACCCCACCCCGTTTTCTCTCTCCCTCTCAAACAAGCACACACTCACGGAAATCAAAACACACACACACACACACACACACTCACAGTCAGCAATCGCCCGTCCGCCACCTCCTGTTCGCCGTCGCCACCGCCTGTCCGCCACCATCACAGCCCCTCTACCCGTTCTCCCAGGCTCACTCTCTCTCTCTCTCTCACACACACACACACGGGAATCGACAGACACATGGTCACTGCTCACTGCCGCCCGTTCGCCGCCGCCGGCGCACCCCGTCGTCACCGTCGACACACACACAGTCACGGATCTACGCACGGCCCTCCACCGCCCGTTCGCCGTCGCCATCGCCCCCTGCCACCGCTGACACACACACAGAGCTTGCCACACACACACACAGACGCCATCGCTGGCCTCCGCCGCCGCCGCCATACCATGTCCGAACTTCCTCTACAGTGCACCAATGGCCGTCGGAGGCCGATGTCAGACGAATTGAGTCGGAGATGGCAGTGAGCGACGGGAATTTACCGTAGGATTACAATTTGGGTTTCTTGATTTTTGTTGCTTCTTTTTTTTTTTAGAATTAGATAATTTTGAGGGGCTTTTTTGCAATTTTGTTAATTTTGATTATTTTCAATTTAGTCCATAGGCAAATCTGAAAATTTTGAAAATATATATAAATTATATATTTTATATACTTTTTCATACACATTTAAATATTATATTTTTAACCAAAAAATAATATATAAATAAATAAAATTATAAAATACTAAGTATGGTTTTATAATAACAAAAAATTAAATATAGTGAATACTAAGTTAGTTTTATAATAATACACGCAATTTATCTCGGATCATATAAGACACTTTATATATCATCACGTTGCACCTTATAAATATACACATTGCACCTTATAAAAGAGCATATTGCACTCTATACAATCCACAATTAATGTCGATATCTTCTACCAAAATACCACATCATAAATCTAAAAATTGTATCTACATAATAATATAATATCCATCATATCATTCGTACAAAAAAAAAAATAAAAACACAAGCATGTTAACGTACCCAAATTACAGTAGTGCACTTTATATATCATTGCACTTGATAACTCACAACGTTGCACTTTATAAAACAACTTATCGCACTTTGTGACAACACTCCACAATAGAGATCGAAACCGGCCAAACTCGATTTTTTTCAACCCCAAATAATGTAACACAATAAATAAAATTATTAACATATTAAATATAAATTTAGTATAAATAACAAATTATTTGGATTGTTTATGTTAATTCTATTAACCGTTCAAATAAACCTTCTATTTCATTTGGATTTAGTTTAGTTTGGAGCAAATCATAAAAATTGCACGCAATTTGACTAACACCTATATTATATTATTTCTAAAATTAATGTAAAATATTAAATAAACATAATATAAAATATTAAAATGTTATTGGACATATTGCACATTATTGACTGACCGGTTGCACTTTTGGGTTAGTGAGATTGCACCTTAGCATAACAAATGTACATGTTAATTAAATTAATAGAATAAAATTTTAAATACAAAAATTATAACTACTAAATATATTTTTAATTGCATAAATAATTTGATAAATATACTGTAATTTTAATTAAATACATATTATTAAAAAAAAATTGAGATGCACATTAGGTGTTTGTTTCAATTTGGTTGGGCTTCAATTTGGGATTTAATAAAGAAAGAAAAGACCTGGCTCTTACAAACAATAGCCTAAATTGTAATTTATTAACATTTATAAAATTGCAATTCAATCCTCTAAACATATCAAATTTTCAAAACAAAGGCCAAATTCCAAAACGCACAAATCTCATTCCAAGTGTAACTCCTCTGGTGCTGGGCGATGGGAAGGTGGATCTGTGCGGAGAACGGGCTGAGTGACGGCGGTGGTGGTTCTCGCCGGCGCCGACGACCTGCAACTCATCTGGTGCGTACCGCGGCGAAGACACCGTGGGCCGGTTGCGCTGGTTGCAGGTGGCGACGACGAAGTTAGTGGCGGAGCTGGTGGCGGCGATGGGCATGTTGTTGCGACTGTAAGAATGTGGGAGACGGCGGAGGCAGATGCGAATGGCGGAGGCGGGGCGAGGCTGTTGTGACCGGACGGCTGACGTGAAGCGGCGGACTGGTGGAGGAAGGCGGAGGCGAGGTGGAGGTTTGTCGACGGCGGGTATTGTTGTGGCCGTCGGGAATTCTTGCCGTCAAATCTAGAAGGGTTGCCGGAATCGGATAACTGTGGCGGCATCGGGTGTGTCGACGGCGGCGACATGAACGGTGGCTTATTGTGGTGGTTAGTCTTGCGGGCGGGTGGCCGAAGGCCCGGACGTGAGAGAGCCGAGATAGATCGGGCAGGACAGAGGAGAGTGGAGAGATAGAATGGGTGCAGGACAGAGGAGAGAGGAGAGATTAATGGGTGGGAGAGTTTTGGGTGGGGCCCACTTATTTGGTTTTGTTGGTGAAATTACACAAGTGCCCTTCCATTTGTTCATGAATTATTACTATAATTACAATTTTGTCATTGCATAGTTGACCTTGTAACTCAATTTTGACCAAATCATGTTCATTGATCGTACCGATCCAATGGTCTATAATTATTCTCATTTCTCGCATTAAGAGTCATTCTCATATGATCATTTCTCTCTCTCTCTCTCTCTCTCTCTCTCTATATATATATATATATATATAGGGGTGCGCTTCGGTGAGAAATGTGCTCAATAAAAGAAATAAGAATAAATCCTAACCATTAGATCGGATGATCTAATGACTACAAAAAATTCAAAATTATACTTTTATTAAGGGTAATTAAGACATTTTCTTGACAAATCAGTGGAGACCACACCAACTATTCACTCACACACAATCAATACATCCCTGCCACGTGGCCATGGGATGCCATTATTCCATCACCCACCCCAACCTCTCTCTCTCTCTCACACACACACAAACCACCAGCACACACACCCCGTATACACACTTTACACACGACTCACACACACAAACACACACACACACACACAACACCATCGTTGCCTGCCCCGTTCCACCACCATCCGCGCCGTCAGTCTCTGCCGCCCGACCAGTCTGCCGCCCCTGTCAGTCCGCCGCTGTCTCCAGTCCGCGCATCCCGCCCGTACTTCAACGTGAGGTCGCTCTCTCTCTGCCATGACCAGCGCGATCGCCTCCATCATCCGCCTTGACCTCTTCGAAAAAATTGTCATGCTCTCCGCTTCCCCGAGGTAGATAATTAATTAATTAATTAATTCATGAATGGAATTGAATAATTAATTAATTTATGATTGGTTAATTATATATATAATTAGGTTTCTCAACACGGCGGACTGTTTGGGTGGGTTTGAGCAGGCGGACGTGGAGCAGCTAACAGGGGAAATCGAGACCAATTACAAGTCGTGGGTGTCGGGATTCGCGCCGCTGGTGGTTGGGGGGGACATGGACTCGGTGGCGGTGCAGGAGTTCAGCCGGACAGAGACGTGGGTGTTGATTTGGAAATTAGGGACTTGTGGTTGAGAATTTAATAATTCATAGGGGCTCCATTACAAATTTCAATATTTTGTTTATATTCAATTGAGCCCTTGGGCTAAATCTGTAATTCGTAAAAAATAGATAAAAAATATTATTTTTTATGTATTTCTTTATACTTATATTATGAATTATGTATTATATTTTTTTAAGCAAACAATAATGTTAAAGTACTAAATATACTTTTATCATAATAATAAAATATTTTAATTATTTAAGTTAACTCGATTAATCGCATACATAATTCAATTATTTATTTACTTCAACTTTAATTTAGATTTGCTCATAAATTAATCCAGATTGAGTGCACAATAGTTATAAACATTATGCACGTAAGTGACTGTTACAATGCACTATAACGTTAGACCAAGTACATATTAAAGCATTCGAGAAAATATGCATTTGAGAATGCACATTGACACAACAATACGCATTTTTTACAAATATTAAAATCTAGGTTATTTCATTCCAAATTCCACTTTATTTACAAAATAAATAAATGAAATAACAATACCGATCAGACTATATACAAAAATATTATTTATATTTTAAATAGACATGTATTATTTTTATTTCAATGAAAAATAATTTAAAATATTATATAAGCAATTATAAAAATTAATTATATTTCTATTATTCAAATAATTTGATAAATGAACAGTAATTTTAATTAATATATACAATATTAAAGTTTTTTTTACATTGAAATGCACACCAAAAAAAATGATAAAAAAAGTCTCTTAATAGACGACACAATAATGTTATACCAAATGCACATTCGTGTATATAAGAGTGCAAATTATCAATTTCAGCATTTTATATATTATGGTTTTTTAATCAATAATAATATAAAAATATTAAACTAAATTAATAAAATACTTAATGTATTTTTAATATAAATAAATATTATTTTAATTACGGTAATTCGCACTACATAATTCACGATATTGCCAAAAAAAATGAACATTAGTGAAGGTCATAATGCACAATATTGTCATATCAAATGCACATTAGAATATTACGAAAAAAATAAATAAAATAACATAACCGACCAACTTATATTTATATTAATTATTGTCGATAAACAATAATATATAAAATTAAATAAAAGTTATAAATAATAATATATTTTATTACATAAAAAATTTAATAACTGTACAATCATATTAATTGAAATACACATTATTAACTTCTTGTTATAAAATTATAACGCAATAAAAAATACACACATAATATGTACACAATAATGTTAGACTAAATGCACATTATTGTACATGTGAATGCACAACACCAAATTCATGATTTTATATATTATGTTTTTTCAACCAAAAAAACTATAAAATTATTAAAATAATAAATATAATATTAATATAAATAATAAATTTGTTTGATTATTTAGGTTATACAGTTAACCGGTAGAATCCACCAAATATTTTACATTTAATTCTAATGTACGTTGAAATAAAAAATTTGGTCAGATTAAGATGCACAAAAGCGATCGAGACAGTGCACATTCGTGTTGGACAAGTTGCGCATTAATTTCTATCAGATTGCACACTACTGACCGAGAACGACCGAATTTTGAATTTTTTATATTCGATTCAAATATCTATTTTTTTACTTTTAATAGTTTGAGTATTTGGATTCTATGTCGACGCTATTATGTAAAACAACGAAACAACCAAATCGACCTAACGGTAAGCGATGTAAAATCTATAGTATAATAAAATTACAATGTGGTTTTTATTGTGCATTTTAACCCACAATATTGTGCATTGAATGTGTCATTAATGTGCAATTGTTAATTTTTTGATAAATTACAAGAATGCCACACATATTAAAATATTAAAAATTAAAAATAATTGAAAATTGCATCAAAGTCCCTATCACTGATCCAATTCTCAATATTCAGTCCCTGTACACAAAAAAACAAATTCTCGTCACTAAGCCTTATGCCCCTGACCAGTGTCCTCCGCCCGCCATCCTTCGCCCGCCGCCCGTCGTCATCCGCCCTCTATCCGCGGCATCTTCTCCCACCAGGTCGCCGACGTTCGGCGTCTGAGACCACAGATCTGTGCCGATGCTTCATTGACGCCCGACCACTGCAACTATCCGTCGACCACGTACCTCCTCCGTTCATCTTCCTCCGTCTCTGCCGCCGGAAAATAATCTCCCGGTGACCCACAATCGGCACCGAGCCGTATATTTCTACTCTGTCGTACTGGAAGCCTTCTTCACCAAAAATTCAAGATTCAGTAGCGGCTGGTGACGAGAGACTATTGCGGCGGCGATTCTGTCGGTTGCCGGTAACTGAACCGGTGAATTTGACCGGTGTTGACCGTTGATGTGGTGTGTGTGTGTGTGTGTGTGTGTGTGTCTGCGTGTTTGTGTGTGAAAATGAGAGAGAGATTTAGGGTTGTGATTGGGGTAGGGCCTATTAGATTAGGATTTATTGTTAATGACTTAAATACCCTTAATGAGTGTCAAATGACTAAATTATCCTTAATGAATTTGACTTTAATTACTATCTTTGACTCCATCATGACCATTAATTTGCTAGATCTAAAGGACTACATTTATTCTTATTTCTTTCACTATGGCTCATTCTCATTTGAGCGCATTTATATATATATATATATATATATATATATATATAGGGATTGGTTCCAATGCATCCCATTATTTAAAGTAAGGACGTGAGACTCATTTTTAGCCACAAGATTTGGTACATCATGTGTGGCCAAGATTTACTTTTTTCTTTTTATTATTTTAATTATTTAAATATTATTTTGACCCGTTGACTCCGGCGTTGACCGTTGACAACTAACATTCCAACTAGGTTAGTTCTATATAGTTGCTAGGTTAGTTCTCAGTAGTTGCTAGGTTAGTTCTCTCTAGTTGTTAGGTTAGTTATCTGTAGTTGCTAGGTTAGTTCTCTGTAGTTGCTAAGTTAGTTCTTTCTAGTTGCTAGGTTAGTTGTCTGTAGTTGCTAAGTTTGTTGTCTATAGTTGCTAGATTAGTTCTGTTGGGATCTGTGAGGATCTCGTTATGTACAAATCACGAATTCAATAGCAAACGTAAACCTATGCGCAGCGGATCTAAAGGTTTGACGTAGAGAACTTACGGCTTAAAATTTATGTAGATCTGGTTGACCACGAACGGTTGACCGCAATTGATTGACCGCAAATCACGTGTTGGGTTTCGCGAACAAGATCAGATCAAAACTGGATCAAACGGATGCAAACAGATCAAAACGAAATTTTGCTGCCTGGCACCTTCCGGCGGCGCGTGGGGGCGCGTGCGGTGTCGGATTTCGGCGAAGTCGGCGGCGATGGAAAGCTCTCGTCGAGGCGGTCGTCTGGGTATACTGTACGTCTCAATCGGATTTCCGGTTAGTTCTGTAGGTCAAAATCTATTTCGTCTCGGTTTACCTACAGATCTTCTACTGTATTACTCAATACACCCTTCTTCAACTTGTACCAGTGGAACAACAAGAAGAAGATAAAGCTCGAATGAGATCTTGAGAGAGAGAGAGATGGGCGGCGTTATTCACGTGTGAATAGGATTGGGATTCTCTTCTCATGAGCTTAATGATGTATATATAGAGCTACAGTAGGGACCCTAAGGAGATTAGGAAAAGGGCTCCTTAATTAATTAGACTAACTGTGGGCCAAACCCACTCCTCTAATTAATTAAATAATATTAATGGGTCACCAACATTATATTATTGCACTCCCTTTCCCTAGCCCAAATTACATTTGAGACTCCAATAATAGTTACTCGATTTCCTCCCCACGTTTAAGATATAATGTCCATTAATTAATTCGATTACTGACAATCAAGAATTAATTAATTTATTATTATTTCACCGAAGCTAGCGCTCGTTCATCACATTCTTATTATGCCAGAATTTAATCCACCTGCAGGGTTTAACATAACAATCCTTCATGAACTCACTCCAGGGACATCATCAAACTAACGCACATGGTGACCGTAAATATCCTAACAGCACATTCTATATATAATAATATTACCCAAAACAGTAGGAATATTAATCCAGCGAACTGAACCTCACCCATGTGAATCAAAGTAATATATATTATATATATCTGCCTGTTTAATATCTTACGGGTTAAGAGAACGCAGTAATTAACCGAGGCCTAGTTCATTTACGACGATCAGTATAAAATGAACTTCTCCTCTCTGGGATCCTGTTCAATACATAAATGTACTAGTGCAACTAATCAGTCAAGACAAACTGTACAGTTGACACTACAACCGTTCGGATGGGGTGTTCATGTCCATCTAGGTTGTGAACAACTATTCTTGTTCGCAAGTGACTGATAGAGTGATCTTCGGTTCGCCCGATGACGACCCACCCTATCTAAGTGCAGAACAACAGAACGTAGAACTTGTTTAATCTAACATGATTCTCATTCATAAAGGGTAAATGTGTAATAACATGCAAAGCCAAGCTTTCAGTATATAACACTAACAATCTCCCACTTATACTTAAAGCTTTCGCTTTTACAGTATAGTCCTATCAATCCGTTATTCTAAAAGACCTATGTCGATCCTATCGCCATGCATCCTCTGATGCAATCTTGGCAACATCAACGTCTCCTCTACCAACGATATCCCGAATCAGATGGTATTTGCGCTCTATGTGTTTGCTTGCCCTGTGGGCTCGAGGTTCTTTTGAGTTCGCTACTGCTCCACTGTTATCACAGTACACGGTGATACCACGTGGCAAACTCGGTATAACCTCTAAGTCCACTAAGAAGTTCCTGAGCCAAACTGCCTCTTTCGCTGCCTCTGAGGCTGCTATGTACTCGGCTTCCATGGTGGAGTCTGCCACGCATTTCTGCTTAGCACTCCTCCATGAAATGGCTCCACTTCCCAAGGTAAACACATAACCTGAGGTTGACTTACTTTCATCCCTATCTGACTGGAAATCAGAATCACTGTAACCCAGAGGTAACAAGCTGTCTGCACGGTAAACTAACATGTACTCCTTAGTCCTTCTCAGGTACTTGAGTATATGCTTCACCGCAGACCAATGTTCCCGTCCTGGATTACTTTGATATCTAGCTACCATGCCAACGGCGTAGCTAATATCCGGCCTTGTGCATAGCATTGCATACATGAGACTTCCTACTGCCGAAGCATAAGGAACTGTCTTCATCTCCTCTATCTCCTTAGACGTCTTAGGAGACATCTCCTTAGATAAAGGTATTCCATGTCTAAAAGGTAACATACCTTTCTTGGAATCCTGCATGCTAAATCTGGCCAAGACAGTATCTATGTATGAAGACTGGGATAAGCACAACATTCTCTTCTTACGATCTCTAATGAGCCTAATACCAAGAATGTGTCCTGCTTCACCTAAGTCCTTCATATCAAACTGCTTAGACAACCACACCTTTACGTCTGATAACTCCTTCTTACTGTTTCCAATAAGCAGTATGTCATCTACGTAAAGCACAAGAAACACCACCACGCTCCCACTGATTTTCTTGTAAACACAATGCTCATCCGGACATTGAGTGAACCCGTACGACTGGATCACCTCATCAAAACGGATGTTCCAAGATCTCGAAGCTTGCTTCAGTCCATAAATAGACCGATTAAGCTTACACACTAGATGCTCACGACCTTCAGCAATGAATCCCTCTGGTTGCTGCATATAGATGTCTTCTTGCAGGTTCCCATTAAGGAAAGCTGTCTTGACATCCATCTGCCAGACCTCATAGTCCATATGAGCGGCTACAGCCAAGAGAATCCGAATGGACTTAAGCATAGCTACTGGCGAAAAGGTCTCATCATAATCAATACCCTCGATCTGGGTATAACCTTTCGCAACAAGCCTAGCTTTAAAGGTTTGCACCTTCCCATCCAATCCTCTCTTTCTCTTATAGATCCACTTACATCCAATGGGTCGTACCCCATCGGGTAGTTCTACAAGATCCCAGACCTGATTGGAGTCCATTGACCCCATTTCAGCTTTCATTGCAACATTCCATGAATCTGCATCTTTATCTTGGAGTGCCTCATCGTAAGTTCTTGGGTCCGATTCTAGGCCTCCTGGAACTGAGTCTGACGACTCTCCAAGACCTATCCATCGGTCGGGTAAATGAGAAACCCTCCCACTGCGACGAGGCACTGTCTGCACTGGTACACTCTCAGTGTGTCGTGTTGCAGTATTATGTGATGTATCTACTTGCGCACTCGGTGGGGAACCATCGATTTCACCCCTTAACTCCTCTAAGACTAGTCTACTCGCGGGCTTATGATTCATAATATAGTCTTCTTCCAAGAATCTAGCGTTCGTCGAAACGATCACCTTCTGATCCTCGGGACTATAAAATAATCCACCTTTCGTTCCCTTGGGATAGCCTACGAAAACTCGTGCTTCCGAACGTTTCTCCAACTTGCCAGGTTCCTGCACTAACACGTGTGCAGGACTACCCCAAACTCGAAACTGTGAGAAACTGGGCTTGCGCCCTTTCCACATCTCATAAGGGGTAGTGTCAACTGACTTCGACGGAACCATGTTCAGAATATACGATGCCGTTTCCAATGCCAAACCCCAGAACGAATCTGGTAACCTCGAATAACTCATCATAGACCTAACCATCTCCATAAGAGTCCTATTTCTTCGCTCTGCAACCCCATTCTGCTGGGGCGTGCCGGGTGCAGTCAGTTGGGATTCAATCCCAGCTTCCGATAAGTATGTCCTGAACTCTCCAAAAAGGTATTCGCCACCTCGATCAGAACGAAGTGACTTGATACATTTACCATGAAGCTTCTCCACAACTGCCCGATACTCCTTGAATTTCTCAAAGCATTCGGACTTGCGGTGCAACAGATAAACGTACCCAAATCTCGAGTAATCATCTATGAAAGACACATAGTACTCGAAACCTCCTCTAGCCTGGATCGACATAGGACCACACAAATCAGAATGAATCAATCCTAGCACTTCTTGGCTCCTATACCCCTTTGCCGTAAACGGCCTCTTGGCCATCTTACCTTCCAGGCATGATTCGCAAGTTGGATAGTGCTCTTCCAATGGACCGAGATGTCCACTGGCCACTAACTTTTGAATCCTCCTAAGGTTGATGTGTCCAAGTCTAAGGTGCCACAGATATGCTTGATTCATCTGCGAAGACTCCTTCCTCTTATTAGATGTAGTTATGACATTATTCAATTCATTATGTTGCACTGTGGGAGAGTTCGGTTTGAGAACATATAAATTGCCAACTAATGAACCACAACATATGAAACGATTTTCAAAACGAATAATAACCATGTCATCAAACGAAACTGAAAAACCATCCATAACGAGTTTAGAAACTGAAACAAGGTTCTTTCTAAAACTAGGAACATAAAGGCAATTTCTCAAAACCAAACTACTACTATCGAACGATAAAGTAACGTCTCCCACTGCAACAGCCGCCACTTTCGTAGCATTGCCCATGTAGACGGTGATCTCTCCCTCCCTAAGTCGCTTGGTTTCCTGGAACCCCTGCAAAGAATTGCAGACATGATCAGTGGCTCCAGTATCTACACACCAGGTTCTGGTAGATACAACCGCTAAACATGTTTCTACGACATTAACGAGAGAGTTACCTTTCTTGAGGAGAGGGCAATCGACCTTCCAGTGTCCTGACTTATTGCACTTGTGGCATCTTCCTTTCGGTTTCTTTGCCACAGCCTGAGGGGTCGGTCGTGGGTAAACCGGAGCATCCTGTGCCTTCGCCTTTCCTGCAGACTTCTTTCTCTTCCTGCCCTTGTGAGGCCTGGAAGGTCCAGCCTGCTCGGCGACTAGCACCTGAGGTGCTTGAGTGAATAAGGCCTCCGCCGACTGAAGCTCTGCAAGCAGTTCTGGAAGAGCCATATGCATCTTGTGCATGTTGTAGTTCAACCGGAACTGATCAAAGCTCTTCGGCAGAGATTGGAGCATAATATCAACCTGGGTTTCCCCGTCAATATAACCTCCCATAACCTCAAGCTCATTGAGCTGCGCCATAACCCTGAGAGCGTGCTCCCTTACGGGTGTGCCCTCGGCCATGCGCGTACTCATCAGAGCACTCAAAGCCTCTTGCCTAGCAGCCCTAGACTGATGTCCGAACAGATCCCTGAGATTGAGAAGTATATCTGCTGCAGTGTCCTTAGACTGATGCTGATGTTGAAGAACATTCGACATAGAAGCCAGAATGTAACACTTCGCCATCTCATCAGCCTTCTTCCACCGAGCATACTCCTCTTTCTCCTGCTCAGGAGCATCAGCCGCCGGCACCGCCGGGCAAGCATCAGTGATAGCAAACTTATAACCCTCAGCAGTCAACACTATGTCTAAGTTCCTCTTCCAATCAATGTAATTAGGACCAGTAAGCTGATTTTCTTTTAGAATGACAGACAACGGATTGAACGACATGATGAATATCCTGAGAATCATGCAAATAAATTTTACAGATTAAACACTTTTGAATTTAACTGTCAATATTGAGATCCTCAAAACAATATTAACTTAAATTCACCGACATCTATTACACCTCGTGAGAATGTATGCTACGTGGGTCGCCCTACAAACTCGCATTTTGTAAGAGAAGGACTTTTCAAGGGCCCATTAATTTCCATAAGTCAAAACCACATTCATGACTAACGAAATTAATAGTCGGTCTCCATTTGGCCATGCAATAAATCCAGGGACCCCGTGGGGAGTTTATAGATAAGTCGCATTCTAAGTGAATCCCATTTCTCGATTCTGAGGTTGTCAAAATTGATTACACGTCCCCCGTGGGGAGGCCCGTGCGTTCTCTTAAGATTCCCTCTAACCGTCTAATTTTAGAAATTTGTCCTGGTAATTTCCTACAACCAATTTTAGCAATGTCACCCGTGGGGGAGCCCATTGCCGCAATTAATTGATTTACCGACAAATTAGAAATGGAGGCCTTAGGAATTTTACAATTAACTTTAATTTAAAATCCCTTCTCAAACTTAGTATAATTTAATGAGGATTTTTAACTATTTATACAATTCCAAATTAATCTATGTTAATGCAATAATTAATTAACATGCATATTAATTCATGCAATTCTAAATTAATCTATGTCAATGCAATAATTAATTAACATGTTCAATAATTTATGCAATTCTAAATTAATCCATGCCAGAACATAATTAATTACATGCATAATTTATTGACACAATTCTAAATTAATCCTATGCATCACATAATTAATTAACATGCATAATTAATCTTGCAATACTAAATTAATCCCATGCAAGAACATAATTAATTAACATGCATAAATAATAATTTAATGGCATAATAAATTTAATTAAATAAATAAATAAATCCACTATTATGGCCATTAAATATTGAGTCTCCTTAAACAAGGAAACTGTGACAGTTCTTTTCCCTGTTCAACTGGAACTCCTTTAAGCAGTAGAATCCTGGTTGATCTTGTACTGCTTGGACAACAAGGCAAAAACACCAGCTACCAGCCGCCACCTGCCGCCGCCACCAGCCACCGCCGGTTCGCCGGCTGCCGCCACCAGTTCGCCGGAAAAACGCCTTTTTTTTTTTTTTTTAATTCTTCGAGGCTCGTTGATCTCTTGTGATCTCCCGGTTATCAACACACGATCACAACACGAAAAATATAATTTACAAAATTACATAATTCGATCCTAGATCCAACGAATGGATGTACATGTTTTCTAAACAAATAATTAAATCTATCCGGTCAACCCCCGGGCGAATAATTATTACAAACATTCATCCATAAATTCCTCGACATGCCCGAGGCTTTAAAAACAAATTTAAAACCATACATCACATTCAACAACATTCATCAAACACATAATCGGCCATAATAGTGGATTAACTATTTTCCTGCAAAACCGAGTTATGCAAATATAATCCAATATATGGCTGCGTTTGAACACATCTTGTCAAATAAAGCCGTAAAAATTCGAACTTTGTACAAAACGAATTAACCAAGTGCTCTGATACCACTTGTTGGGATCTGTGAGGATCTCGTTATGTACAAATCACGAATTCAATAGCAAACGTAAACCTATGCGCAGCGGATCTAAAGGTTTGACGTAGAGAACTTACGGCTTGAAATTTATGTAGATCTGGTTGACCACGAACGGTTGACCGCAATTGATTGACCGCAAATCACGTGTTGGGTTTCGCGAACAAGATCAGATCAAAACTGGATCAAACGGATGCAAATAGATCAAAACGAAATTTTGCTGCCTGGCACCTTCCTGCGGTGCGTGGGGGCGCGTGCGGCGTCGGATTCCGGCAACGTCAGCGGCGATGGAAATCTCTCGTCGAGACGGTCGTCTGGGTATACTGTACGTCTCAATCGGATTTCCGGTTAGTTCTGTAGGTCAAAATCTATTTCGTCTCGGTTTACCTACAGATCTTCTACTGTATTACTCAATACACCCTTCTTCAACTTGTACCAGTGGAGCAACAAGAAGAAGATAAAGCTCGAATGAGATCTTGAGAGAGAGAGAGATGGGCGGCGTTATTCACGTGTGAATAGGATTGGGATTCTCTTCTCATGAGCTTAATGATGTATATATAGAACTACAGTAGGGACCCTAAGGAGATTAGGAAAAGGGCTCCTTAATTAATTAGACTAAATGTGGGCCAAACCCACTCCTCTAATTAATTAAATAATATTAATGGGCCACCAATATTATATTATTGCACTCCCTTTCCCTAGCCCAAATTACATTTGAGACTCCAATAATAATTACTCGATTTACCTCCCCACGTTTAAGATATAATGTCCATTAATTAATTCGATTACTGACAATCAAGAATTAATTAATTTATTATTATTTCACCGAAGCTAGCGCTCGTTCATCACATTCTTATTATGCCGGAATTTAATCCACCTGCAGGGTTTAGCATAACAATCCTTCATGAACTCAATCCGGGGACATCATCAAACTAACGCACATGGTGACCGTAAATATCTTAACAGCACACTCTATATATAATAATATTACCCAAAACAGTAGGAATATTAATCCAGCGAACTGAACCTCACCCATGTGAATCAAAGTAATATATATTATATATATCTGCCTGTTTAATATCTTATGGGTTAAGAGAACGCAGTAAGTAACCGAGGCCTAGTTCATTTACGACGATCAGTATAAAATGAACTTCTCCTCTCTGGGATCCTGTTCAATACATAAATGTACTAGTGCAACTAATCAGTCAAGACAAACTGTACA
>BKCP01005960.1:265782-297559 GCA_008636005.1 Striga asiatica | reverse complement strand
GTGCGCCCGTCTGCGCGTGGCCCCGCGCGCCACTGTGCGCCTGCGCGCTGTCTGCGCGTCCATGCGCGCGTGTTGCGCGTGTTGTGCACCCGACTAACGTGCCTTCCATCCCTTCGAGCCACTTGATGCTTTGGCCATCCCCACCAAGTTTCACTCCTTCGACGTGCATCCCGAAACCTCCGATGGCGCGTCCATTTGAGGCGTGGTCTCGCCCATGCACGTCTAGGCCGTTGCATGTGTTCGCACCTAAATGTAGCCCGCCTACGGACCACCTTCTCACGTGCCCTCGCGCACCTCCATGCGCGACCTTCATTGGAAACTCTCGGGCTCGACCGGATTACTTTCGCTAAGCCCAAGCCCATACTTCTACGCCGTGTCCATCCTTGAGAAGCTCGGTCTCGATCGCGCGTCCCCGACCCTCTTGCCTTGGTCGACCTTCACGTGGCGCTCGACCCTCTTGAGCTTGACGTCGCGTGCTCGTCATTGACTCCTTTTCCCGCGCGTGTCCACGGCTCATGTCTCTCCTCTCGTGCTTGTGTGCCTCGCATACGGGCTCGTACCTGTCTCTTAGGCCATGCATACGGGGTTTTGGCCCTTTCTTCAGCATTCTCGGGTCGTTCCGGCCCTTGGTCCACGGCGTGCTCGGGCCTCGAGACCCACATCTTCATCAAGCCCCTTGGGCGCTGCCGAGAGTCCCCGAGGTCACTGGGCACTCGGGCATGCTGCTGGGGCAGGCACCGAGGTCAACTGGGCTCAGGTGACCCGGCTCGGGTCAGCACTGGACTTGGCACGAGGCTCTGGCATAAGACCTCGTGCGCTGGGGCTTGGCACGGCGCTGCCGGGCGCCGTGCGCGTGGGCCGTGCACGCTGGGTGCCATGGCCACGCATGCTGGGGCTATTGGGGCTTATGCTGGGCACACGGGCACGCACTGGGCGCTGCGGGCGCTGTTGCGTGCACGCGGGCTGTGCCTCGCGCCTACCGGGCACGGGCACTGGTTAAGGCTAGCCTCTGCAGGCACGGACAGACACTGGGGCCGGGTACTACCGCACTATATGCGATGGACAATGACCAAGGCCGGCCCTTGCCGGACCTCCGGTGACTTTTCCGGTGACATGCATGACATAACAACTTTATATGATAAATGTGCTACAAAAATGCTAAGAAACACTAGTGGACCCCGGGTCCACATGCATGTTCACTCGAGGGGCCTAAGTGGCACGTACGAGCACTTGACGTCCGAACCAACATACTCAACATGGAAATTCACTCAAGGCCGAATGTTTAACATCAAAAATAGTGACTATAGGGGCTGACACTTAGGTCATAACCTACATGCATGGAACTAGGGTTCGGGGGACCAATTTAACATTAAATCATGAGCAATATGACCGAACAAACGAACTCAAATCATGATCAACTTTTTACACTATCAATGACATGATTTTTACGGGTGATTTAACTAAGAATCTCGACTTTAACATGCTTGCTACTAAAATTTCATTTTTAAGGCCTTTAACTTTATAAATTCGGAACTACTATATAAACACATGCATGGTTCGATTTTTCTTCATGAAAAATTTTAAAATGTCATAAAATAATTTTGAGAAGAAGATGGTTCGGGCTAACCTTCACCGAACGAGAGAAATGGCTAGAGGGTGCTTGAGGTGGGCTAGGTGCGGTTGGAGGCTTAGGGTCGACTTGTGGTGTGATTTGGTCGAGCCTAGGAACTTCACAAGATTTATAAAATTCTAAGGAACACTTATAAAATGATAAGCCCTGGAAGAATTTGCTTAGAACTCGAGATGGTTGCTCCTCCTCCTCTCTTGGTCGTGGCTCGCGCGCAATGGTGCAAGGTAAGGGCTCTTGGTTCTTTTCTCTTGTTTTCTCTCAAAGTGCTCGAGCTCTCAAGTCTTAAAATTTCTAAGAGTCTCTAAAATCTGAATAAGTGAGGCTTTTATAGGGTGTAGGGGCGGATTTAACAATGAAGGCTCATGGGGGACAAGGGTTGAGTGGGATTCTTCACTCCATACTCATGGGGACTTGGGGGCTGACTTGGGCACGATTTGCATGGCTCATTTGAGTGAAAAAACAGAGCATGGGGGCTGAGGGAGCAGGTCTGGTCGGCTGGTCAAGGCATGGGGAACAAAAGACTCCACTATGAATAAAATAATACTATGCCCATACTCCCCACTTAGCTTAATCATAGGTTGACTTCCCTTAATCTTCAAGGGCTACCGTAGCTCAAATTAATCCTTATTAAGGGTATAATACACGCATTAGGGGGTCTTGGGTGAAAGTGGGCCGGACCTGCCTGGGCTGCGCGCATGAATTGACTTGGGCTGAGAATATTGCTTGATAAGGCTCAAATGATGCAATAACACTTGGGAAAAATACGTAAATGCTTGACTATGATTATGCCATGGCTTGACACGGCTTGGGGCTCGATTGGGCGCGTATGGCGATGCTCACGGACCTCGGGCACGGGCTCGATATGCACGGCTCGGTAGGTGCTAGGGTTCGATTATAAAATGTCCGAGACTTAACTTCTTGATATTCCAAGATTTAGAAAATTATTCTAAGTATAGAAATACCAAGACTTGGCTATGCTCGAGAATTAGCTTGAAAAATAATCGGAATCAAACTAGGGTTCAAAGCCGATAATTTCTCGAGTCAATTAACTATAACTTATCAACCCAAATTAATGGATTGATCTTGACTTATACTTAATAAAGAAAATTCCCAAGAATGATCTATCAAACTTATGAATTAATTGAGCATTTAACATATAAAATAACTCGAAAATTCTAAAAATTACGGATTTCAGTTATAGTCGAGCAGTGAAACCGTTCTTACTATTATTTCTGATTTGGGGCATTACAACCTATCCTCCTTAAAATATTTCCGTCCTCGGAAATACAAAACTAAAGTGCTAGGCCAGAACTCCTACTACAATACTATATACATCAAAGCATAAAATAGAAAGTACATATATGTACAACTGAAAATCTCAAAACTTGAAATCTGGATAACGAGCTCTGATCTCGGCCTCTCTCTCCCAAGTCGCTTCCGACTCGTCGTGGCGACTACAGCAAACTTTGACGAGCTCTATATCTCTGTTCCTCAGCCGACGGACCTTTCGGTCCAGAACTGCAATCGGCTGGTCATCATACGTCAGGTTCTGCCCGACCTCTAACTTATCAAAGTTTACTACGTGGCTCGGATCGTACACATACTTTCTCAACATCGACACATGGAAGACGTTGTGTACACTCGCGAGCTCTGGGGGTAACGCCAGATGGTAGGCTGTTACGCCAACTCGTTCGAGAATCTCGAATGGCCCTCTGAATCGAGGCTGCAGCTTCCCCCTCTTCCCAAAACGTACAACGCCCTTCATCGGCGTGACTTTCAGGAACACCTTGTCTCCCTGCTCGAACTCAAGCTCCCTTCTACGTTTGTTAGCGTAGGCCTTCTGTCGGCTCTGATCCTCTCTCAGCCTCGCTCGGATCTCTGCAACCTTCTGCACTGTATCCTCGATCAACTTGGGACCGAGAACCTGCTTCTCGCCGACTTCATCCCAATAAATGGGTGAGCAGCACTTGCGCCCGTACAAAGCTTCGAACGGGGCCATCTTGATCGATGAGTGATAGCTGTTGTTGTAGGAAAACTCCACAGTGGGTAATAACTTTTCCCACGAACCACCTCGCTCTAGGACACAAGCTCGGAGCATGTCCTCAAGCGTCTGGATGGTCCGTTCCGACTGCCCGTCGGTCTGTGGGTGATAAGCGGAGCTAAACTTTAACTTCGTCCCCATTGACTCGTTCAGACTCTCCCAGAAATGGCCAGTAAACCGGGGATCACGATCTGATACAATCTCGGCAGGAACGCCGTGAAGTCGAACGATTCCACGAAGGTACGTCTCGGCTAGTTGCTCCATGGACATGTCCATCCTGACGGGCATAAAGTGGGCCGACTTCGTCAGCTGGTCCACCACAACCCATACTGTGTTGTGATGCTCGGGCGACAATGGTAATCCCGTGACAAAGTCCATGGTCAGCTTCTCCACTTCCACTGCGGGATCTCCAAAGGCTGTAAGAGTCCCGGTGGAACCTTGTGCTCGGCCTTCACTTGCTAGCAAATCAAGCACTTCTCGACAAACTCAGCGGTGTCTCGCTTCATCCCTTTCCACCAAAACGACCCTTTCAAGTTGTGATACATCTTGGTGCTACCGGGGTGCGCCAAGTATGGAGCAGTGTGCGCCTCTGTCAAGATCTCCTTCTTCAGGGCCTCGACGTTTGGCACAACAATCCTTCCCGTGTACTCCAAAGCACCATCTGTGCCTCGGTAAAAGATCTTTACTCCTCCGGCATGAATCTTTGCACCCACGAAGCGAACGAACTCGTCGAAGGCTTGATCCCGCCGGATCCTGTCTCGTAGCGTGGGCCACACTCTCATAGCTCGAATACCTCCCACAACTGGCAACTTAGGAGGTGATTCGACCGCATCCGAGCGAACTCATGAATCAACTGACGCTGTTGAGTGATCATACAGGTCAGCTCGCCCTTTCTCTTACGGCTGAGGGCATCGGCAACTACGTTCGCCTTGCCCGGATGATAGTTAATGGTACAGTCATAATCCTTCACCAGCTCTAACCATCGCCTTTGACGCATGTTGAGCTCTTTCTGGGTGAAGATATACTATAGGCTCTTGTGGTCGGTATAAATCTCACATCTGCCGCCGTACAAATAATGCCTCCAAATCTTCAGGACGTGAACCACTGCTGCCAACTCTAGGTCATGAGTCGGGTAGTTCTCCTCGTGCGGCTTTAGCTGTCGAGAAGCATAAGCCACAACCTTGCCTTCTTGCATCAGTACGCATCTAGACCCAGCTTCGAGGCATCACTGTAGATAGTGAAACTCTGAGTGGGATCCGGTATAGTCAACACAGGCGCTGTCGTAAGCCTTCCTTTGAGCTTGCTATCGATCTTCGATAGGAGTTTCGGTTGCAAAGTGGGCCAACCCATCCTGTGAGGGGCCACAAATTAAATAAGAATGCAAACTAATAAAAATAACAATATAGTATATCAATGACGAGAACATAACAAACACAGATGTACATTTTTGCATAGAATTGGCTCTCTAAAGACAGTGCCTGCAAGAAAATCCAATTAAAATTATAACGGATGTCCGAAAATAGCAGCGTGAAAATATAAAAGTCAAATATTCTTACCATTCAAAATGTTCTTAATTGCACCATTCAGACTCTTCCACATGCTCTTCAAGTCAAATTCCTTCACACGCAAGTAGTTTAAACTACATAGCATGACAATCCATCTTATGATCAGTTATACTTTATTTTATAGAGACATTTTATAGTGACAGATAAATGACTCGACCACCTCAAGCTTCCTACCTGTAGCTGTAGTGATTGTGGCACACATGACGCTGCATTATACATGCATACATATAGAATAGTTCGTTGAAATACAAAATGTCATCCGACCCGAAGGCAATACAAAACACCACCAAGATTCATATAATCACATACTTGCATGTAGCTTCAGCATTCTCAATGGCAACTTTATCATATTTCTTTCTTTTTGTTTTTCCTTTCATTTGTTCCTTTTTTCAATTATAAACATCAAACAATTACATTCTAGGTCTTCAGGCATGAGACCATTGGGGCTTTCAACTGGTGTTATCCGACAACTTCATATGCTTAAGCTACTTATAACCCTCTCTCACCTAAGTCGAATAGAAGTACATAGAAGTTCATCAACAATAATGCTGACATAAACCTTCAACCTAAATTATCTCTTGTGAACAGAAATATTTTATTAGAAATATCTAAAACGAAATATCACTTACATCAAGAATCAAATGCCAAATCGATTGTGATATGAAAATAATAATCCATTCAAGTCCATAACAGTCAGAGCTAAGAAACAACCGCATAAGAAATAAAATTCATCTTCAAACTATATCAATAACATCAAGAAACAAAAATAGCACTAAAAGATAACACATAAACACCTCACCAACTGCACACCAAAGAAAATTAGCTCTGTCCAGCTCGAACTTGACCTAGTCAGTGAGATCAAATGTCTCAGGCAAGAGCCCAAATTTGCTATGGGCCTGAACTAACCAGCTAATCGTGATCCTTGAAATTGTCTCGCTCGTCTTCAAACGAACCTTCATTTTGGTCTATTTGAAAAGAAAACACTACTAAAAAGAATTCAGAATAAGAAACTAACAAGTCAAGATGTGGCCAAGATTTTGCTTCAGCCTCTTGCTAATTTTCCATAAATTTCTTTACCTTAAATACCACAAAACTAAACAAATCGGGTTTAACAAATGGATCAATATACCTGCAACATTTCAAACAAAATACTCTGAAGTGCATTGTTTCTAGGTCATTCTTATGCTTCTGGTTCATGAGAAAATGCCAGAGTTTTTAGCGTCCTATCCCCAACTATGTGGAGCTTCATGAATACCGCAAGTGTATCCACGATATCAGTGATCTAAATAAAAACAAAAAAAATATATCAATGGTCATTGATCATGGGTCGTAGAAACAGAATACATGTATATTGTTTTTCCTGGCAATGCAAATAGTGATATAAAGTTTATGATCTCTATCAAGAATTATGCATTATGCACTAAGACTTTTGTAAAGCCTATGGAATCAATAAGTAACTATGATCCGTAATTCAGTATCTGATGTTTCATTTGACCGCAAGCTACAGAAAGGGAGATCAGGACCCCTCTGATTGTTGATCGCCGACACAGTTGAAGGCGAGGGCCTTGTCCTCTTTGACGTCTAGATCAGCCAGATTCAGCTTTGATGGCTCCTTGGTGGATCACGTTGAATCGAAAAGCACCCCCTAGTAATTGGCTATGAATCTATATTTCATTTTGAGATAAATGATACTTATAGTTATCAGTCATGCTCCTATAAGTGCATTTACGCCTATTCACGGTAACCTGAGATAGTATATCTTACTATAAGTGTGGCGTAGGGCAGTGAGCAGCAGAAGGCAAAAGTCCTATCTTAGATGGAAAAAGATAATAGAACAAAGCTCAAACTTCCGTGACAATAATTCAAAAATGGTACAGAAGATCATTGGGTTGTTAACCCAATAATTTATAATTCTTGAGATCTACAAAAGGAAAAAATAAAATGAACAAAACGAGTACCCAGCTAGCGCGTCCACTTTCAAACCATTGCCTGCCCGTAAGTTTCCTCTCTTTCAGTGCAGCAAGTGGTGAATCAGGCATTAGCCTAAATTTTGTGTGCATGAAAACTGTAAGCACTAATGATCAATATATATTATCTTATCATTCATTAAACTGGCCAAAAATTATGTCACTGACTAAGCTAAAACTCAATGGAGCCAAATTAAAGTTCTTAACTCCTGATGGGAAACATACACCCTTTATTTCACCATAAAAGCTAAAAATTATTGCTCTCTTTTTTCCCTGTCTATAGACCTTGCAAACACTCCCTCCATGTGACACTTTGCTTCTCAGACCATGTTTTAGCACACATTAAAATTATATAACGAACAAAAGGATTAAACAAATGAAAACTCACTTGCCAATCTCAAGTGCTAATTCTGCTTCAAACCTCTCTCTTCATGCCAGAAATTTCTGGACAGTCACAGCTTCTCCATGACCATGTGGCACAAATAAACAACATACAACACGTTTGACACACGACAAACCATTTGCAGAGAGAAGAATGTAAATCGGGGCAAGTAAACAATACCTCGTCTTTTGTGCCTTGGTAGTAGAGAATCGGCAAGAGTCCGTCGTTGCCTTTTCTCGACGGGGTCACCGCTTTCAGTCGGCGAGCCGATGCACATGAGTACCGGCAAGCTCTCCATTTGCCCTAATTTATTTAAATTCAGTCCGCTCCCTATTTGTGCCGTTGCAGTAGTACTACACGGAGACTCACCCTAACGGATACAGGCCGGCTAGGATCTGTTTGCGATGAAGTAACAGCGGCAGTGGTCGGGATGAAGGAGAAAGAAAATTAGAGAGACAACAAGTTTGAGAAGAGTGGAAATATATGTGAAAAGTAAACGTTGCGGGAATTCTTAACAATTAAGTTACTTTCTGCAGAGTCAACACAATTCATGGAAATCACATCACAGAAGACGTGGAGAGAGGCAGAGGTCACAACAAATCGAAAGAAAATCCCAACTGCTGCGAGTGATTTCGGGGAAAGAAGAAATGGTTGCAGATGAGACTTGTCCTGCCCACACACCATCCTCAATCGTTGCTTTAACCATCTCAATCGCCTTTAACCTATTTTCTCCAACCGACCCGTGTAGCCACCACGCCGCTCTGGTTGTATCCACCACGCGATTGTCGCCTCGTGAGTCTGTGTAATCGTGGGTGCTCTGTGTAAGAAAAGGAGAGAAATTTTTGAATTGTGACTTATTTTATTTGCGTGTGGGAGAGATTGTGTAGTTGGGTAATTTTATGGTCGCCTTCTTATCTTCTTCTTTACTTTTCGGGGTGTGAATGTTGTATGGTAAAGTAGCGTGCAAAAGTGAGCCAAAAATTTCGGATGGGAAGTTACTGATATTGTTGAACAGAAAATCCAGATAAGAGAGAAAAGTACGTCGGTCTCCAGACAAAAATTGTAATTGTTTTATGTAATTTTATAATTTGCAAAAAACAATCATTGGAAAGATAAAAAAAAGTGAATCCAATGACAAAACTGTAATAAATTGTGTACACTTGTCACTCATTGAGAGTGTCTAAATTGGACACTTGTCACTACCACAATTAGTCTAACTCCTTCATATATAGATAAGAGAGATATGTGTGTGTCTATAATAGCATGTATATTGATTCTAAATGTTAGTGAACTATTGAAAAGCTAGATTTATTATTGTTATAGTTATTAGTAATTGTCTTTAACGATGATATTCCCCTGTATATATTAATTCAAAACGTGTTGAGCCTAAGTGGAAAACTCATTTGGAATCATACGTGTCAAATTATTATGCTTCGTATTTAGGTTCGGATAAAAAATTTGGAAACATAATCGACTTGAAATCAACCATAAATAATGATTTGATCCTACATTATTGCATCCTATAAATATCTCTTTCATTACAATAAATTTATTGTCTCCAATAATTGTATGTATTAACTCTATCATATTCTTATGAGAGTATATCCTAAGATAATTCCGTAGATTTGGTATTATGTAGTTTTAAATGAGTTTTTTAACTTATTCATACATGTATTATTTTTCCATATTTTATATCATTCAAAATGCATATTATATGGAGCCATCGGATGGTTTTCTTATGGAGCCATCCACCACTTAATATATTGACATATGGAGCCATCGGATGGTTTTCTTATGAAGCCATCCACCACTTAATATATTGACACCAGTCCAAATTGTATTTATTATAGGACACGTGTCAATACACTATTGAAGAATAAGTGTAGATGACTCTAAAGTCGAGCCATCAGATGACTCCATAGCAAAATTAATATTGAATAAAGTAGTTTTAAATGAGTTTTAAATTACCTATTAATATTAATTTGAAAAAATATAAGTATTTAAACTAACTGAACTACAAAGTAGTTATCTGATGTAAAAAAGTATATAATATAAGATGTTAAGTCGTAAGTGACGGTATCAATTTAAATTTAAATAATAATATATTTTTCAAAAAAGTATTTAAAAACTAAAATAATTTTTGTTATTATTATTTAAATTTAAATATAATTTTTTAAATAAGTATTCGTATAATACACGAGTATTGTATTAGTGATTCATTTAAACTTGAAAAACTCGTGAAATTGCAGTTTACCTTTGTTTCTTAGCTTATCAGGGTTCAATATATTCATGTGAAAAACTCGTGAAATTGCAGTTTACCTTTGTTTCTTAGCTTATCAGGGTTCAATATATTCGTAATCGTGTAATAGCAGTGACAATCGTCAGATTGAAGTCAAACTGTAATGCACAATGTGCAAGACAATTAAAAAATAAACCACATGAGTAGTTAAAGGGGTAATTACTCATGTCTTAAATCACTGGACAAACTTCATTATTGCGACAAGCACCTATGTAAATCTTCCCAAAATGATGGATTTAACTATTTCATTTATATTATGCCACGACATAAGATAAAAAAATTTCACGTGATTGCAATATTTCATTTATCATACAGAAAGGTCGTAGTGTCAACTACCTTAATTAACCCAGTTGAACGAAAAAAAAAAAAACCCCGGTTGAACGACCTTAGATCTGCTCTCGAGCCGGTGAACGACCTGCAAAACAGCGTCAGTGGTTGTTCCGGTGTAGAAACTCCGACATTCAGTAAACAAGAATGACGACTTAGTTACTGGTAAGTCGTGGTTGCGGGACTGCTCGTATGGCCGACGCCTCCACTATCCATTGAGTCTTCGGAGGGAGGTTATTGTGGGAAATAGGGGTGCACAAAGTTCGGATAACCGAGCCAAACCGACCGAAACCAAAAATATAATTGGACCAAAATCGAAATCGAATATTTGGTTCGCTTTTAATTTACATTTTCTTAAAAATTCGTTTTTTTTGTTCGGTTTGAATAATAGTAATCGGTTAACCTAACTGAAACAAAAAACGATTTATGCACACACACACACACACACACACATATATATATATATATATATATGTGTGTGTGTCTGTTTGTGTGTACTTTTATTTATAAATATAAGTTACAAAAGCATTAATTTGCTTCAATGATTAATGATTTTCAAGGTTCAATGATCCCTAAAATGGATTAAGCATTAACTTGCAGTCAAGATTGGTTTCATCATAGTCCAAGTCACGGTTTGGGTCCGAGATCTCCCTTTGAGGAGAATTTAGAATTTATTGAGAAGATTAAACAAGGTGATAAAATTCAAATTTTTTGATTCGGATAAAAAATCAAAATTTTGGTTTGGTTAAATATTCGGAATTTATTGAGAAGATTAATTATTTATTACGATTAACCGATAACCGAACCGACAACTAGATTTTGTTTAGTTGTTTTTGGCCGAATACGATCGAAGGATCTTACTCGGGTCATCTCTCAAAGGAAGACTTTTCGGATCTTCGTCTACTAATTAGTTGTTCAAAAGCACAAAAAGGGAAAATAAAGCCCTAAACATACTAGCAAGAGAATTGGGGTTGATTTTCGCACTAAATTAAGCTAAGCACTTGAAAGCAATTAAGAAAAGATGAAAGATTGGAAGAAAACTCTAGACATTACTCACATCGGAGTGTTCAAATCCGAGAAAAGACGATGTCCCGAAATGAGGTTCGATGAAATGAATTGACTTCAAGGAGAGGAACGAACGAAGCGCAGTGAAGTCAAGAATTTTCAATAGTCGACCCAACGAACGAAGCGAAGCGAAGTGAAGTCCTGGTGTAATTGAGATCAAATAAAGATAAACAAGCCATATCTCATGCAACTAGAACTAAAGTCGAACAAATAATTACGAAGTAATTGACCTTTGAGCAAAGTCCCGATCTTTCTCTCAAAAGATTCAAACTTTAATCAACAAATCACACTCGACAAGCAAGACAAAACAAAAGTTAGCATTTTGACCTAGAACCGAGCTCAACACACAAATACCAGACGAGAAACTAATTTTACCTCTTAAACCTAAGTCAGTAAACTAAAGCAATAAACGAGATAATAAGTCCTAAGGCAAGGTCCTTACTTCCCTATGCAATCCCGAGCACAATAGATATGAAAAGGTCGGAACTTTAACTAGCAACGAACTCAACACACACATTTCGACAAGAAACTAATTTCACCTCTTAAAACTAAGTAGAGCAATCAACGAGATAATAAGCCCTAACAATAGGTACTTACTTCCCTATGCACTCCTGAGCGAAATAAATGCGAAAAGATCGAGTCTTTATTAAAAACAAGCATGACCAGAAAATTAACCAGAAAAGTACGGCTAGAACCTCCCAAGTTTTGTCTACAGAGAAAATAATACAAAGACAGTAATTCCCAAGAGGGAAATAAAATAAAATGAAGTCTAGGTTCCCAAATACAAAGTTTATACCAACACCCCAAAAACACACACTAGGTGCACACACATTTAATGAAGCTAAACTCGCAAGGTCTCGAAATGGACTTCGCAACAAGTATGCATGGTGTGCACGGGCTGGCAGGGTCGCACTCGCGATGCCGCGAACTAGATCTTGCTGGCGAGCGGCTGGATGTCTGGGGTATTCTCTCGCGCCTAGACTCGCAGGGGACCGACTAGAGTTTCGCGGGCGAGCATGCGCGCTGGATGTGTATCGCGCCCGGACTCGCGTGCACGCGGATGTTGGGTCACTGCGAGTGTGCATTGGCACGAAGCTTAACTCGCGACGCACTCGCGAGGTCGCAAAAAGGCACGCTGTGTCGCGAGTGCCTGGTCTCGCGCGTCAGTGCTTGCGCGGTCACGAAATGACACCCGCAGCGAGTGTGAGGGTCTTGAACTCGCGACGCATTCGTGAGGTCATGAAATGAGCCTCGCGTCACGAGTGATAGGATGCTGGGCACGTCACTCAGGCATCTCGCACGGTCGCGGGTTGAGCCTCGCAGTGAGTGCTCGGGTCTCGCGGTACTCACTTGGTCGCGGATGGAGGCTTCCCGGCAAGTGTATTGTGCGCGGGTCATGTCTCGGAGCCTCGCGAACTTGGACTCGCGGCGAGTGTGACTAGAACCTTGGATCGAGTATCTCTCTCTCTCGGATGATGGCTCAGACGGCTCATCTTCCCTCATTTTGTAAGTGGACCTAGTCAACACCAAAAGAAACGAGAAATTATGGAAATACACAAAACACACGACAAACGTAAAAATACACGAAATACAATAAAATAGACCGGTCAACTCTAAAACGAACAAAAAATGACACAACCAAGGCATGGAAAACACGACAAAAACACAACAAACAATTTTTGATTAAAAACCAAACCGAACCATAAATTTTGGTCCAGTTTTTTATTCTTATAATGGATAAGCCGAATTTTCGGTTAACCGAAAATTCAGTCGGTTCGGTTCGAATTCGACCCAATGAAAAACCCTAGTGCGAAAGGATATGGTGTGGCCTTTCGAGTACGAATCCAATGATGGCCTTTGGTTTCAATTTAGGGATCTATGTTAGCCGTCATCAATTCCTGGTTAAGGGGGTAGCTAGATTCATTCTCTGGGTTGTGGCCGGTCTTAGGGGTGCGTCTTTGGCTCTCGTCTCATGCGGTGGGGGTTTAGAACAGCATGTCGGCTGTGGGGAGGACTTTATTCCTATTATATTAGTTCATTTTCATATAGTGTTCTTCTGGTTTTAGGTTTGTAGTACTATGTGTTTTTCTGTGTTTGTTTTGGGTTATTTTCATCTTAGGAGTTTGTATTCTCCACTAGTGGGAGTTTTTTATTCTTGTGAGTGTGTTGTTTTGTATGTTTTCATTGTTATTTTGTGTGTTTCTAAGTATTTTATTTGTGTTCGTTTTATTTTATTTTAAGTTTTTCCCGATCCATTTAGTCGTTTTTGCTCGTTTTGTGTTTTTCGTGTCATTTTAGTGTCTTGTGCCTTTTATTTCTCTTTTTATCTTTTATTTTGTAGGATAATGCGCTCCAATCTTGTTAGACATCGCCAGAAATCTAGTCGGAAAAGTGCCAGAAAACTCACCGAAAAAGTCCTCGGAGAGTTCCCGACCCATCGCCTCGGTTAGTGTCCAATAGACCCTAGCGACCGCGAACGCACCGAGCGATCCGCATCCAACACCCAAGACCAGTGCACCCCCGCATGCCGCACTCGAGATCCGCGCGCTAGAGGAGACCCGTGCTTGCCCGCACTCGCGACCAGAGTGCCTTTCCGCGACGTAGCGAGTGTCGCCTGTCTGTGCCCGCACTCGCGACCCATGACCTCTTCTGCGAGGTCGCGAGCATTAACCTGCCTATGCTCGCACTTGCGACTAGAGAGCCTTTCCGCGACGTCATGAGCGTCGCCCTGCCTATGCCAGCACTGTCGACCTGAGGCTCCTTTCGCGAGGTCACGAGTTCCTTTGCCCAACAACCTCAGCGATCGCGACTCGGACCCTGACTCGCGACCGTGTGAGTCTGGCCTAGTGATGACCCGTGCCAGCCAACAACACTCGCAACCTGTGCCCTGATTCGCAACCCTGAGAGTTCCTTTCATTAAATTTATGTGTTTGTGGTGTAGCAATAAATAGACTTAGTGCTTTATATTTTGGAACCAATTCCTCATTTCCAAGATTTTTCTTCTACTTTTTTTTTTTAATTTTTATTGTAGTATTTCTCCATCAAGATTGCAACTTTACGGCTTATTTCTTTTCGTGGATCCACTAGAGACTTGGAGACATCGTTTAAGGTCCAAGATCTCGTTAGTTTTTCTTATCTTTACTTATTAGATTTTTCTAGGGTAAAGATAAGAGGTTTCATGAGTAGATTATGCTTTCATCCTTGTTGGTTAGGGTTATGTGACTTTATTATTGATTGCATGAGCGAGAATTGATTGAGAGCTCAATTAGTTGATTCGCGAGTGACAATTACTTGATTACATATTCACGAACCTATGAGTGCCTTCTTTCCATCTCGGGTCTTAGGGTACCATGCTTTTTTCTCTCTCTATTTTCATTTTTTTGGCAATTTGAGGTGTTGTTGGCGATAAAGTTTCCATCTTGCTTTCATTCTTGTTTAAAGTTGCGTTATTTAGCTTAATTCTCCCACCAAATTGCGATTATAATGTTTAGGACTTTTTATTTTCTTTTCGTGTGTTAGTCAATCGTTGTCGGAATTCATGTCCAAACAACCTTCCTCGAGAGACATGACCCGAGGTCGGAATGTATTCCGTACTCGTCTAAGAAACTACAAAGCATGCGATGTGTAAGATCGATGTGTAAGATAGATAGACAAAGAGAGAGAAAGCAGTAGAAGACAATAAGAGAGAAGAGATATCCCGTTCAACCATCATCTTATTCATTAACTTGAGCTCGATATATAAGAGAATACAATGTAAATGACTAATGACCTAATGGGCTCCTGGCCCATACCTACAAAGCATATATCTAGGTAAGGTCCACAAATTAATATTTACAACACTCCCCCTTGGACATTACTGCATCATGTCTATGTCTCGTTAAAAATCTCGCTACAAAACCCAGTGGGAAAAAATAGTAGAGGAAAAGCATACATGACATATGTAAATTTATGTGTTACACTTATTGCCTCGTCAAAAACCTTACTAAGTAAAACCCAATAGGAAAAAAAAACTTAGTCAAGGGAAAAAGAGTACAGCACCGGCCAACAGGGCTTAATTTTCAGGATTATAATTAGTCTTCCGGGCTCGATCTTCGAGATTTATTTATCGCTCCCCCTGAAGGAAAAACCTTTTTAGTTACATTCATAATTGTATGTTGCTCCCCTTGAAGGTAAGAGTATCAACATAAAATCGTCATTTGTTGCTCTTCCGGAGTTAATATGGATTCAAGATATCATCAAATGTATTTCGATAATTTATTTGTGTAACACAAGCTATATTATCTTCTAGATAATTATGGAGAAATTTCAATAAAAGTGATAAAGGGTTAATACCATTTCAGAGATATATAACCAACCGAGAACTCAGTACTTTGGGGATCAATTATACAATTAATGTCCTTATCCACCAATATCATATATCAAGTCCAAAGATAACTTAACAAACATGAAAGCATAATGGGATATTCTCATTATTTATCACAATATCTCTTTAAGAAAATAAATAGTAAATCTTGCTAGCAAATTCATCACAAATGCAGTATCAGGCCTGATGCAGTTTGCGTGATAAAAGTTCAGCACAATTGCACTTAGTAAATAAACTTCAGGTCGTTTGTGGACTTCAAGTCCATTGGAACTTCAGGTCCTATAATATCCTCATTTGTTTCTTTGGATCTTTATAAATCTTTGTCAAATTTTAAATATTTGACACTCATTGGTGTTATAATTTTACATCTCTAAAAGAGATTCAAGTAGATTGGTTGGGTATAAAATACTCCTTCTACGAGATGCTCGATCTACAAGTCGAGATAATACTCTTTGTTATTTAACCAAGAGTTTCATTCTAGCTTCGTCTATAAGCATGAGCTAACTTATTTAATATTTTACATAGTGTTCACCACATAATTTATTTGACTGAGATGATCATTTTGTATATTATCATTATACACAAGGTTCTACCTTGAATTTCTTATTTTACTTCTCCAAGAAAATTTAGTTGGTTGTACCATATCTTACCAACAACTTTAAATAATTAAACTATATATATTTAATTGCCTTTCATCTGGGTACTCGAGTCCATCCAGAACTTTCACATATGACTCAATAGTCATGGTAATATGGCTGCCATAAATATTAACTTGCGGAATCATTGATAATGAGAAAACTTATCTAAATAAATATTTGGGTCTCTGCATAAGCCCATGAGCATAATCTCGCTATATTTATATCATACCATCATATCACATGTTTCATATAAATATTCATTATTCTTCTGGGATATGCTATCCTCCTGGGATATATCGTGTAGCGAGTGAAAGCTCTGCCTCAATTTTTCTTCTATCTCAATCAACGTAAGCGCTTCTAGCACTTTCATTCTTTTGACCCGGATCAGTATTTGAGATAGTAAAGAAATTACATAGGCAAGTATGTTGTCGACAACTGATATCCAATTTATATTTTTCTCTCAACCATTTGCTAGCCATATTTATAATCATTTCCCGTAACATCTAATTTTTATTGTTCTGCATTTCCAGTACTATAATGGTTTGATGCACGTGCAAGATGTAGTGGATCAACTCTTCAGGAGTTTTTTTATAAAGGAGTGTCAATTCTTGAATATACATTTTCCGCGGACTTTCATACATCATATTAATTATATCACCTTATACTTCAAGCATTAAGGAGTCATCATTCCCTAGGGTATTTGCTTACTTTGTGGTACATTTATATATTTTATATATATATTCTAATTGATCACTCCATTATTACTATAGATTTCTATTGACAGAAATATAATATGAACTTCAAGTTCAATTTTTGTTGCGTGGTTTCAAATAATGGAAACATTAATATTTCTCATATTTTACGGCATTAATAAACTTATGCTCATATCTCCCCCTAATGACGTGAAATCATCTTCATATATTATGCACAAAACGTACCAAATAATAAACTGATCCCCTATAATGGCCTCTAGGTATTAAAAATTCGACGGAGTATAAAAATCATAGCATACCTAGTTTTTAATATAGGCCCATAAAGGTACAAATTGGTGGTGATATAAAATGGTGCATAATAAAAATAAATTGCAGATGGGAAATGTTTGATTCTCCACTCATTTTTTGGGGGAAATTATCATAAATAATTGCCCAATATAATCCAACTCATGCTAATTATCAAATATATAAGTTGGACATCGAAATATAATAATTTATTTCTAAGTGAACACTATATGCTTCAAACACTGCAATTGACCTTTGGTTGTGAGCCTTTTATTGTAGCTACTAGTAATTTTTTTGTTAAAGAGCATGTGCTTCGGACCCTACATATAAATTTATTATTGTAGCTATCAACAATATAATGCAATGGTATGCATCTTATCAAATATCCAAACAAACATAAATAATATTAAAAAAAAACTTGTATATTGATTCAATCTTTGTAACATTCTGGTTACATCACTTCATTGAATATGCAGAGTTGATCTAAAATCAAAAGATCATAAATTTATCCAAAAATCATTGAGATTATCTACTAGATCAATCTTTCAAGAATACTTGCTAGATAATTTTTATGCAATGATTATACTGATCAACAGGACCAATCCTTCAGGGATAACCAAATCTAGGTCAATAAGGTATTCAAATTCACTTGTGATACATTTAATTATATAATCCTTCAGGGAAACTCAAATCTATTGGCATAAACTTCAACAGGATATTTGCTCTGCAATTCATGACATAATTAGAAAATAACTATACATGTTGCATACCATTCATTTGGTTCATTAGTCAGTTAGACTACAGTTCAAGATATTCAAAGTGATTTAGCCACAATAAATTTGGATCACATCCATACTCAATGCATAAAAAAAGGGAACAAAATAGACAACTATAATTTTCAAACTAAACTTATATCGTAATTGCATATTTTGATAGCTTCACAATATATATTCCAAATAACATACACAATTCACATGTTAAAATTAATCCACATATGCTTCATGGGTATTCAAATTCATGGACAAAATAATAAAATATGTGGGCATTTTTATTTTATAACTCTTCAGAAGTATAACAATTGAAATATGAGAGATTTAATTACACAAGTTATATAATATTTTTCCTCATTCACCATCGAAAATAATCCTTATCTAGAGAATAATGTCTGCTAGACATATCTTACAAGTAATGTGGAGAATAATAGGATATATATCAAACA
This sequence comes from Striga asiatica, assembly GCA_008636005.1. Classification (NCBI taxonomy): domain Eukaryota; kingdom Viridiplantae; phylum Streptophyta; class Magnoliopsida; order Lamiales; family Orobanchaceae; genus Striga; species Striga asiatica. The sequence continues at coordinate 279,065 of BKCP01005960.1, read as the reverse complement.
AGAGATGCTCATATACAAAGAAGGACAATTAAATCAAGGAAATATATAGTCTTATAGAAGACAGACAATTTCTATCATATATCTCATGTAAAAATATACTTTTGTACGTGTGCTTCTGGCACTAATACAATCTCAATGAACTACTTTTATGTCACTATTCTTAATATATTGTGTCCATGAGTATTGCTTTGGTTGGATTTCATTATTCTCATGTATTACTTCAGGAATACAAACTCTATTCGTAAAAATAATCATAAAAATGTTTGACAGCATCTTAATTCAAAATTAGTTATCAAGACTTACTCATAGTGTAATTATTCTTTTATTTCGATACTTGTATCGGTATTGATCCTTTAGGGAGTATATCAAAACTTTATTGTTAACTTATAGAAGATCCTTCAGGGAGTGTATAAGAAATTCATTGCCAACTTACATGCTATCGATAAATGAAATATTGATTGACATCTTATAGACAACCGGTACATTGTTCTAATAATTTTATCCATCAATATTTAATATTAGTGTCCTTCTGAGACAAACAAATCCTTTCAACCTTTCAAGGACAAACAAATCATGTCAGTGAAACTATAATCTTGCAGATTATTTAACCCATCATTCAGTCCATAATTTTTAAACGAATATATAATAGTTCAATAATGAGCAAATTTCACCCACATATATGCATCTCATCCAAAATCATGTCAAAAAAATTACAAGTTCATATGTATTGAAATAATCCATATTATTCATATCCGAATCCTTATGCGAAAATTATGCCAATGAAATAATATATCTCAAAATATATAAAATTTTATACCAATATTCGAATCCAAAATTTAAAATTCTAAGACAGAAAAATAGGTTTCGAGGTTTAATCTTTAATTCACAGAAAACCAATTCAGGCCCATGCAAATAATCATATTCATGCTTGAAGCTAATCAACTCAAACTAATTACCAAAGTCCAAGTTGCCGGTTCCCCAAATAATATACCAAAGAATGCACTTCAATTAATTGAAAAAATAATTCGAGAGGTTCAGCATTCCCAAAAAACTTAATTATGCCTGATTGATTCATGTAATCAATTTATTTAGCATGTACAGATATCCCATCAAGCAAATAATTCACGCTCAAGTTTTGTTGCTCGATATAATAACTAATGAATATATGCACCAAACCAAATTATTTACCACTCAAATTAAGCCATTCGAAAACAGAAGCAGGACTCGGGGCAAATAACAGGTTTCGCATAAATCCAAAACAACAAGATTTCCGGTATTCGACCCATTATTATTTTCAACAGCAGAGGAAAATAATTAATTTTGAATCCAATTCCAATCTATTGAATCACAATTTTGGAGATAAATATATATAATTAAAAACTAATATGAACAATAATGTTCATAAACAATATGAACTAAAGCATGAACATAATATTCATAATTTCAATTGCATATAATAAATTAACATAAATTCTCCAATAAACATACTGTGGGCCATCAATTATATATGCACCATGCTGATCAATTTAAATGGGATTTTTAATACATGATTCGAATACATATGCATATGTATGACCGAATATATGCATACTGATCAATTCAAATGCGAGAACATGCTTCCGTCTCTTCCATCCAATAAAAATCCACTCATCATTCATAAACTTAATTAACTTATCATAATTAACAAACCAATGAGGCAGGATACAATTTTTATTCACGGACAAGCTATACGAATTGGAACATCATATTCATGAAACTAATTCGCGAACAAGACATAATTGAAATTCATGCCATTAATGTCCCGAAAACATAAACAATTAAAACATACATATGAATCGAACCTCCAATCCAATTACGCATAGATAAACTCGTGAGATTTACAAATACAAAATATTTATTCACAACACATGCTTTGATACCACATGTAAACTTCATAAAAGATCTTGAATAAATAATTTGGTGTATACGAAACACTTACTTAATGCGGAAGACGACGTAATTATATCTTGATGATCTCTTTTCTAGGGCATACATCAATTCTTCATTGTTACCTTGATGCCGCCACCGTTCTCTTAAATGGTAGAGTACTCGTGCTGATAACATGCTGTAATATAGATTGTCAATATGTAAGATCGATAGACAAAGAGAGAGAAAGCAATATAAGAGAATAAGAGAGAAGAGCTTTGAAAGATAGTAAAGCATTCTCCCAAAAGGTTTTTAAATTTACATACTTCCATTTTTAATTTCAGTATTGCAATATCATACTGCCTACTCTACACTACCCCACTTACGTTTCATTGTATAATAGTTATAATTCATAATTGAAAGCTATAATTTGTCATAATTCCAACCGCATCTGCCAGACAGCCACCTTCACGTGCTCATTTCTCCAAATATGCTACACGATACATTCATGGCTACACGTTGATATTTTTGGAACTTACAAATCATTTTACATTAGCTCTGTATGTATAAGATCATTCACAGCTCGTTGTATATTGGATTCTTCTGTAAATAGGAAACACTACACATGCACACACTGTCTTATTTCCCATCACGTCTTTTCATTCTCCTTTGTAAATTGATCTTTTATTCGTTTTGTTAGTCACGATGCCCATTTCTTTAAATAATCAAATTATTGTTATACACTTATACACTGAAAAAGTGCCTTGGTTACTTCATGTTTATATTCACTTGTGCAGTAATAGATAATTTAGGTATATATGTGTACTCAAAGTAAATATAAGAAAATAAATTTGGGTGATATGACAATTTGGAATATATATTGATTGAACTTGCGTGCCAATGGGATGGTCAATTCGCGTATTCTGAATTAACAATACATACAAAGTAAAAAATAAATAAATCAACAATACATATCTAAATTGTGGAGGGTGCATTTATTTAATAAAAATCTTACAGACTTCTAGATTTTAGAAAAATCTTTAGAAATCCGTATCACATTGATGTTTTAAAGCACATTAAAAAGTAAAAATGTATTTAATTACTTGTCAGTGAAATTAGTTTGGGTTTTCTAAAATTCATTGAGATTTCAACGATAGGATACATATATCAAATCTCATCTCTAAACTTAAAGTGTGTAAAAATTGTAGCAAATAAAAGAAAAAAGTCTTGCAAATCTTGGGTATTCTCATTTGAAACTTTGAATGCGATTATAAAACCTTTTAAAATTAGTAATTTTTTTATTATTATTTTACTGAAATTCTAGAAATATTAAGTTGTCAAAATTTTTGTGTGTGGTAGACTAATCATTAAGCGAATATAAATTCATCATAAATTTGTAAAAAGAAATGCATACTTATATTATGAAATGTCATATTTTTTATTTATGTTGTTTTTAGATTATTAATTTTTTTTTAGAATTATGTATATGTTGAAAAAGTATGATTGACTGTAACCGTTACGCTACTGTCAAACAGTATTCTTACTGTAACTTTGGATGTAGAATTTGGTGGTAAGATTAATATGTGTTTGAAATTTCAATGAATTTTAAAGAATCCAAATAAATTCAAATGATAAAAACATTAATACCTCACTACTTTTTTGTCACTTTTAAAATCTGAAAGGATATCTAAAAACTTTTAAAACTTTAAAAAGTGAAACGTAAATTTACTAAAATTTTAATTGTTTTTTTTAAAGATAATAATGAATACACTTCGAAAATGATTGTGAATCTAGAGACTATAAAAGCATATTTGTTATAATTATTGTGTATATGTTGGAAGACGTGGATGTGACTAACATAAGAATAGTTTTTTATGAATTCAATTATCCTAATTGAACTATATGAAATTCTCAATTGGACCAGATTTTCAAACATTGTTCATGTGATTTGTTCATTAATCATGTTTCAGCAGCTGGAGGTGGCGGATGAGTATCTGAATTTTGGATTTTACAATTTAGTTTATATATTCGTTGAATTTTTAAATGAATGATATTTGAATATATGAAATTAACTACTAACTCATTTATTTGTGTCACATTAATTCAATGAAATGACAAGTGAACCTTAAATGGCACGTTATATAACGAGAATAGCGCAAAAATTACACCGTGTAATGGTAGTCATTATAACAAACTGTTTGTTATTCCTAATTAAAAAAAAAATTATCTTTTTACTTTTTAAATATAAATAATAAATCAATTAAAAATGAATATTTGTAATATGCATAAAAGAGTAGTTAATAATTCACAAATTTTTTTGTTAAAAAAGAGTCATTTTCATACGAAACAGAACTAGAAAGTATAATAATTAATATTTTTATTTTACAAATGCAAGACTCATATTCTAATATTATTTAATATGTGATTCATACAATTTATATTACTTATTTTAAAGTTATTTTTATACTTTGAACTTTTTTTATACAATAGTCTTGATAGATTATTCGAGCAGAGTATTTGTGTTTTGTCGAACTCGTGCTCACTTAATAAACGAGTCGGCGTGACTCGGCTTGTTTAATAAACAAATAAAATTGTGAATTTAAATCCGAATCGTATAAAACTCATTTCGAATCATTTAATAATCCTTAAAACATAGACCAAATCAGTGACGGATCTACACAGGGGATCATAGGGGCACAACCCCTGTAGATTTATATATGTAGTACGTATATATGTATTATTATATAAATATAAAAAATACATGTCATCAATTATAATGCAAAGTTATTTCAATATAAAAAAATAAAATGAAATGTTTAGAATCATTTAACCTTCGGTAGTATGTTAATTTTTATGTTGTGAAATTTACGTGAATTTATACGCAAGATTCTTGTTTCTTTCCTTTTTCCTCCATAAAATACATACAAAATTAATATTATACACATATTTATATATTATACAGGGATTTGATCAAATGGATTCCTACTCAGTTAGACTCGGTCCTAGCTATTAAATAGGGAACAATATGTCTGGTTAAGATTTAGTCTTTTTATTTCTTTAATTATTTAAATATTAATTTAACCAGTTGACCTCTGGCGTTGACTGGTGTCGTGTTAACCATTGACCATAGTTTGTGCCCCCATTGTCATGAAAGTTTGCGTCTTCCCCTGGACCAAATGCTCTCAAACACTCCCAATTTGACTTGTTTGGTAAGCAAAGCTTGATTAATTGTACGAGCTTGACTCATTTAAATATACAAGCGAGTCAAGCTTGAGTTTTCACATATCGAACCGAACAATGTTAGAGGAAAACTAGATTAAAATAGCAGTTGTTCATTTTACAGATCGGGTGAAAAAAGACTCTAACTAGTGTTGTTAAATTAAACGAGCCTGGCTCTGCTCGGCTCGAGCTCAGCTCGTTAAGGCTTGAGCTCGAGGCCTTAACGAGCGGAGCTCGAGACCGATTTCAGGCTCCTTTACTTAACGAGCCGAGCAGACAGCCCTAAGCTACATCCTAGTCACCTTTAAAGTGTAATATTAAAACATGAGAGCAAGCGGATACCACAAGGATTTATCGACCGAAATCGTTTGACGAGTTAGGGTGTGATTGAAAATAAAATTGTTTGGTTTTGATTGGATATATTAGATAAAGTAAATTAATTGTAAAAAATGTCCGGATGGATGAATAGTGGAATTTTGATTTATATTAGATAATATTTAAAATATTATGATTAAAGTTTATGTGATGTAAAAGTAGGAGAGAGATTATTAGAAATGATAAGTAGTTGAAATTATGTGAATGAATGAATAATGAGTTAAAATTTATGTGATGTGCGAGGATGGTTGGTTGACACTATTTAATTATATTAATAATATTTAGGAGAGTTAAGTTTGATTAAGTTTGAATTGAATTTTGAGTTAAAAAGTCAGTAAAAAAATATTCAGCCAGAAATAACCGATTTTTTGGGTATCCATTCACATCCTTAATTGATACATAAAAGTACCATACAATAAAAAATGCATAGAGATTTTTTTTATTTGACGAAACGATAGAGAGTTTTATGAACAAAACAAATAATTACAATTCTGAATCAGCTATACAGCTGAAATAAGAGAGAGGCATACAAGTCGAAGACGATTGCAGCCTAGAAACCACTATACTAGATGCACCCACATGATAAAAAACAACAAAGCTAAAACCTAACTCTTACAGGGGAGAAAACCTAACTCTAACATGGGAGACAACTTAACTCACACAAGTGGAGAATGACACTACCCAACTGGGAGAAAGAAAAACCAAACAACCTACAAACACAAATACAACTCAAACCAAAACAACACCTAAAAAGAAAAAAAACAAAAAAGAAAGCCCAACCCGCCAGTCAGAACAGAACACTGAAACACCATTCGAAGACCCAACACACGAAGGTGATCAAAAAAGGAGACCGAAAGCCCACGACAGATCCAGAAACTCCAACGATGGATAACTAGACCGGACCCGAATCAGACCAACATCCTCCCCGAAGAACCACCAACATCGCAGCAATCAAAGACCCATGACCAACCCCTCCCTCAGCACCAGCCAGGCACAACCGCAGTCGCAGCCAAGCACCACCGCCGAAACATTCGATCCCCCAATATCACGAACAGGGACAAGAAGCAAGGAAGGAGAGGACGACGATCTCTGCTCCGGCCAACACCAGACGACAACTGGAGCCGGCAACGCTGCCAACCCTCCGATGGAAGCGCTCTTCACCATATCGCCATGGCCGTTCGGAGACAGAGGAAATCCACGCAGGTGCAAAGGGGCCTACCCCCAGCTGGAGCTGCCCAACCAAGTGTCGGCGATGTAAAAATCTCCGGAGCTTGCTGACGAGAGTCACACTGGATTAAGAAGGGCTAGGTCGCAGAAAAATTTGCCGGTAAAGATTTTAATAAAATTTTTAATTTTTTCACCTTTTTTGGTTTACACATGTAATAATTATATATATATATATATATATTAAATTCAATCAATAATTCACTATAACATTAATTATATCTAAAGTAAACATTTTTTTTTAAAAAAAGATTCTCTTGTTGAGAGCTTTCTAGTTTTGATTCCTTCCATGAATTTACAGATCCTTTCCTTCCATCTGTGTTCCTTTGAGTGATTATTCTTCCTTTCCAGCTCTGTATTCTCGAAGTTATTGTTTTATCAGGGTAGGGTTTATATATGGCGGGACGATCCAAGTATAACGCAGACGACGATCTTTCCTCACGTTTGGGGGATTTTTCGCTATCAGACAGGGAGGTTAATGTTATTGACATTGCTCAGGATGATATTCGACTGAGTGACGATGAATGCCAAAGGAGCTTATTTGGGAAAATCATAGGGGACAGGATAGCTGGGTGGTTTGGAGTGAAAAAGGCGATGACACAAATTTGGAGACTTAATCAGCCGATGGAGGTCAAAGAGCTCAGCCCTAATTACTTTCAATTCATCTTTCAAAGTAAAGAAGACAAAGCCCGTGTGGCTATTGGGTCAAACTGGAGCTTTGAGAACGAGTATATAATCTTGCGAGAATGGACTACCAATCTAACCAGCAATCATCCACGTTTTCAGGAAATCAACCTCTGGGCCCAGGTTACAAATCTTCTGTTAAACTGGTTAAGTGCAGAAGTAGGGTTGAAGATTGGTAAGACTTTCAAAGATGTCAGTAATGTGGTTATAGTAAACACAGGCAGTCATGGAGGAAAACTGATGCACCTTCTCGTCACTCTTAAACTGGAGGAACCTATTCCTAGAGTAGCTCATATCAGATTAAGAGAGCAGATTGTAAGTGTTGGATTTAAGTACGAGAAGCTAATGAATCTCTGCCATTATTGTGGAAAAATTGGCCACCTAGATCGTACCTGTTCCAGAAGAATTCAAGACATCAAGAACAAAACTCTAAAGGATGGTCAATACGGTGACTGGTTAAAAGCTGCAGAAGGTCCTCGATGGATAGGAGCTCATTCTGGGAACAGAAACTCTCCCCCAAATTCACCAGCGAATTCAGAACCAAGGAGTTCATATAAAGCCTCAACTAGTCAGGCAGAGAACAACAATCAAATCATTCCCATACAGAATACTTCTCAAGTGCCATTGGAGCAGCCTTTTAAGAACCCAGGTACTTGCATTTCATCAAATCTGTTGAACTCAACTGCTTCCATCTCATCCTCCTCAAACGCAATAAGTCCTGAAGCTCTCTTAGTTCAAACTAAGTCAAATGCTCCTAGATCTGCTACTGGGATGGAGGTTGACTTGTTTAAACAAAATGAAACTGCATTAGTTGCAGTGCAGCAAGGGAAGGAGATCAGCTCTGTACCAGGACCTTCAAAAACTTGGAAAAGAATTGGGGACAAGACTGGCAGGCTTCAAAGAGAACCAGTTATTCCCATAGTTATTGATAACATCTCTGGTTCAAAGAGGACTTCATCAGTGAGTGATCTTCCAGAATCGTCCAAAGAATCAAAGCTTCTGAAACAAGGTGACATTTCTAACCAAACAAAGAATTCTGAAAAGATGGGGGTTGCCAGCCTGAAGTGGCACCCAAGTGGTCAATGTTAGCCATGGTGTGGAATTGTAGAGGGCTGGGTGGGCCCTCTACAATTTCCCAAATCAAAGAGTTATTATTGACTCATCACCCCAATTTTCTCTTTCTCTCAGAAACCAAAAAAACTAAAACTTTTGTTTGTACAGTTAGTAGGAAATTAGGTTTTGAAGACAGATGTGTTACAGTGGATCCTTCTGGTCTTAGTGGTGGATTGGCTTTATTCTAGAAAGGCAATGTTGTTATTCAGCAGGTGGTGGTGAAAGAGTTCTATATTGCAGTACAATTTCATCTTCCTCAAGCAGTGACTCAATGGGGAATTTTTGTTTATATCAGTCCTGTCAGAGCCATTAGAACAGTTCAATGGGACACATTGATTGTGGACAAATCATCTTGGGGTAGCAATGGTTCTCAGTAGGGGATTGGAATGATATCCTCTCCTCCTCAGACAAAGAAGGTGGCAATCACAGGCCTCAGATCTCTTTCTCTGGTTTCATCAACTTTGTTAACAGTATGGCTATGGAGGAGATAAGGGTGGAAGGGCCTCCTTTCACAGGGTGCAACAATAGGGCATTCCTAGCTCTGGTGGAAGTAAAATTAGACAGAGCATTTGGCTCCCTGGAGTGGAATCAGAATCATCCAAATGCTTTGGTTCTAAATCAGATAACAAGTGCCTCTAATCACTCGGCTCTTTTATTGGACCAAGGTCTGCCTAGGGGGAGGAGGAAAACAATGTTCCATTTTGACAAGCGGTGGTTAAGTATGGAGGGCTGTGAGGAGGTAGTTAAACAGGCCTGGTTGACAGAATTTCATGGCACTCATTTCTTCAAGCTAAAAGAAAAAGTTAAACTCATCAGGATTGCCCTTCTAAAGTGGAGTTCCGGTTTTCAATCTCAAAGGCAGGAATCTATAGCAGCTCTCAATCTTAAACTTGAAACTCTGAATGTGAACAAAGCTGACATAGATTGGGAAGAATGGGAGACTACTAGAAGAAGCTTAAACGCAGCTCATAAACAAGAGGAGCTTTTTTGGCAGCAGAAAGAAAAGTCCAAGTGGCTTAAGGATGGAGATGCTAATACACGGTTTTTTCATGCTCTAACTCTACAAAGAAGGAGGAATAATGCCATAACCAGACTGATATCTCCTCAAGGCACTATTTTATCCCATCAGAAGGACATTGAGAAGCACATTGCAGATTTCTATAACAATCTATTTACCACTGAAGGTTGTTGGGGGTGGGGATACTATTCTGCCACTTATTCCTTCCACAATTACTGCTGAAATGAATCAAGCCTTGCTAAAGCCAGTGGAAGAAGAAGAGGTTAAGCTTTCTTTGTTCAGCTTTCATTATGATAAGTCACCTGGGGAGGATGGAATGACTGCTGCTTTTTATCAGCACTTCTGGGGCATAATTAAAGAAGATCTTATGGCTGCAGTTCGAAGCTTCTTTCAGACAGGTATGCTGCTCAAGTACTGGAACCATTCTGTGATCTCCTTAATTCCTAAGATTCAAAATCCAGAAACTTTGGGGCATTTCAGGCCCATAAGCTTGTGCAGTGTTGTTTACAAACTAATTTCTAAAATTTTGGCTCAAAGACTTAAAGTTTGTCTCACACATTGCATAAGTGATTTTCAAGCAGCTTTCGTGGAAGGTAGGCAATTGGTAGATAATGTGATCATAGCCCAAGAAGCTTTTCACTTCTTAAACAGGCATGTATCTGGTCCAAATTACTTCATGGCACTAAAATTGGATCTTATTAAGGCTTTTGATCGGGTTGAATGGATCTGTCTGAAAAAAATCATGCTGCAAATGAGATTTCACATGGACTTTGTTAAGTTAATTATGATCTGTGTCTCTTTAGCCTCCTTCTCTTTTAAAATTAATGGTTCTCTCAGTGGATATGTTACTCCTTCAAGAGGCATTAGGCAAGGGGATCCTCTATCCCCTTACCTTTTCATCATAGTGGCTGAGCTTTTGTCTGCTTTGGTTGTGCACTCTGTCAATAATGGGTTACTCAAAGGGTTGAAGGTTTCCAGAAATGGCCCTTTGCTATCTCACCTTTTGTTTGCAGATGATTCTCTGTTTTTTTGCAAGGCTGGGATAGATCAGGCTACCATACTCATGAACCTGCTTGAGCAATACAGATTATTTGTTGGACAAGCAGTTAACTTACAGAAATCAGCCATCTTCTTCAGCATGAACACTCCTCAGCACACTCAAACTTCTATCTGCTCTCTGATGAATGGAATATCTTCACACAGATCCACAAGGTACCTTGGGCTGCCTTTGGGAATTGGTAGATCAAAAAGAGAAGTGTTTGATTATCTTCTTGATTCTGTCAAAACTAAGCTCACCAGTTGGAAAACAAAATTTCTTAGCAATGCTGGGAAAGATGTGTTGTTGAAGTCTGTTATTCAAGCTCTTCCTATTTTTTCAATGTCTTGCTTTAAACTACCAATTTCTCTGTGCTCTGAAATCTCAAAGCTTTGTGCTCAGTTTTGGTGGAAAACAGGCACTGACCAAACTCAAGGTATTCATTGGAAAAAATGGAGCAGTCTGTCTCTACCAAAGCTGCAAAGGGGGCTTGGCTTTCTGGATTTGCAGCTGTTCAACAAGGCTTTAATTTGCAAGCAGCTTTGGAGGGTGGCTTCTAATCCTGATCTTTTGGTAAGCAGACTTCTAAAGGATAGGTACTTCCCCAACTCTTCTATTGTTCATGCTAAAAAAACTCAAGGGGGATCTTGGATGTGGAACAGTTGGGTTGATGTTCTTCCTATTTTCTCTAAGTGTATGAGGATTGAGGTGAGAAATGGGCTTAGTACAAAAATTGCAGACTTTAATTGGGTACCTAAGCTTAGTAAACCTGCTCCAACTTTAATTCCCATTGCTAGAGATCATTTAATTTGGGTAAAGGACCTGTTGGTGGATGGGAGTAATATGTGGAATGAGTGGCTTGTTAAACAGGTTTTTGATGCAACTGATAGCAAAGCCATTCTGGATATATCTTCTCTTCATGTGGACAGAAATGACAGGATGTACTGGGGGTTGGAGAAAAAGGGGAACTTCTCTGTGTCAAGTACTTATAAATTTTTGTCCAATCTCAAACTCTTGCAAATTGATATTCCAGAGAGCAGTAATGCTTCTTCTGTCAAGCAGGAAGTTAAATTCAGATTCTGGAAGCTCAAAATTGCTGGTAAGCTTAAGTTCTTTCTGTGGAAATGCTTAACTAATACTCTTCTTGTGGCTGTGCAATTGATTAAACGGGGAGTGGATCTGGATACTGTGTGTGCTGTTTGTGGAGGGAATCAGGAAACTATTGAGCATATCTTTTTTGACTGTCCAAGAGCAAAGAGATGCTGGGAAGTTGGCCCTGTCCAGTGGGATGGACTTTGCAACAAGACAAACAACTTTTCTGACTGGTGGTTCCATGTTTGTTCTTTGACGAAGTCTGAAGTGGCCGAAGCTCGCATTCAACTCACTACATACCTGCTTTGGTGGCTTTGGAAGTCCAGAAATCTCTGGATCTTCCAAAAGTCTTGGATTCCAGAACATGTGATTGTGAAGCTAGCTCTCTCGGACTGGCTTGAATTTTGCTATGCAGCTGCTAGTTCTTAGGATTTGTTCTCTCTCTTTTTTTTTTTTTTTTTTTTTTTTTTTTTTTTTTTTTTTCTGTTTTCTTAGTTCTTTAGTGTTGGTTGAGGGAGTCTTTCCCGGCTAGGCTTTATTGCAGTGGTGGGGTTGATCTTCGTAGATTCTGTTGGTTTGCTAGTTGGCTCTTTTGACCTCTTTGAAGGTTGTTGTTTTAGTTGAGGTTCTAGACCACTTCTGGTGTGTCTCTCAGTTTTTATTTCCAGTGTTTCTGTATCGTGTTTTCGAACAGTGTTCGCCGCTTTTTTTAATATAGTTATTTCTGTCGTTTTGGGAAAAAAAAAACATTTTTTTTTTGGAAATTTAGATTTTTTTTACATGATATCAGCACATTTTCAGTTTCAATAATTGTTGTACCTTTAACTTTTTTCCTAATATTTTTCTAGGACAAAATTGCATATCACATCATGACTTTTCGACTTTTGTAATTCTGTCATGATTTTTGACTCTTGACAAAATGGTACTTGACCTTTTTAATTTTTGCAAAATAAAGCATTGGGTTGGATTTGGACGAACATAAGGTGACGTGTCCGGTCACTTTGCCACGTCACATCCATGTTAATTTTTTTTAAAGAAAAATGCAGTTCACAGCACCACCTTTTTAAAACTTGCAATTTTATCACGATTAATTTAAAACATTGCATGATATTTTATTTTTTAAAATAAAATTTTCAATATAAAGTTATTCTTTTTAAATTAAGTTGTGCACTTGACAAAAAAATGCATACTAAATAAAGAACCCAAAGCTTGAAATGAACTAGTAAACCAAAAAAATCTTCAGTCAACTCAACGAGATATCTTTCCATGATCTAATACTTAAAAATCAAAATTAGACATTTCAAGATGTAACCACATTTTTCTTTTTAAACGTATCTCTCTCTCTCTCTCTCTCTCTCTCTCTATATATATATATATATATATATATATATATAATTGCTGGCTAATCCATAAATAAAATATTTAATAAAATCTTTCTTCTTTTTCTCGCCCAAAAACTTCTCTTCTTTTTTTTCAATTAATGTGGAACTATTACATTACACATTAATGAAGTGTAATAATAATTAAAACTAATTTATTATGTAATAATTACTACTAATAATAGCTCTACGTTAGATAGTATATGAAAGTTACATACTTATAAAAATTTCTTAAGAT
>BKCP01005960.1:255020-265386 GCA_008636005.1 Striga asiatica | reverse complement strand
GCAAAAAAAAAAAAGAAACACCTGTTTGACGGGATCGATTCCACAACCAAATATTAATTCCACAAACTAATATCAATCCATTCTTCAAATAATAATCTAACATACATACACTATATACAAAAAGTCAACCACAATAATTTATTTATTATGTCCAAATATCAGTACACAAAATTCAAGAAAAAAAAAAGCAAATATGTCTACAAAATTCTCTGAATACAACACAAACTAACTAGGAGTGTATGGATTCCTAGGTATGCGCTTTCGGGAGCCCATCCAACGCCGTGGTGATCGTGAAGAAGACGAGGCTGTGGTCGTGACAGGCGTGGTAACTTCTTCTTCTTCACCTGAGTAATTCATTTTTTTAAAAAATCACAAATTTGTCTGGAAAAAAAAAATAATAATAAATAAAAAAAAACTCGTTTTTTTGTTAAGTAAAAAATTCTCACCTTCTTCTTCTTTTTACTCAGGCCCGGTGTTGGCAGCGGGTTCGCGGTCACGGCGTCTTCTACCTCCACCAATGTGGGCAGCGGGTTGATGCCTCGCCAGGTGTGACTCGGGATTAAATTCATTCAGTCGCTCTTTTGTCTGTTGAAACTTTCGCTCCGACAACTGTGAACCCAAATCCCAACACCAATCCCGCACTTTCTTACTCCTAAACCTAGTGACCACGTTGCTTCGAAGGTGTCGAAGGCAAATCCGGTGATATGCAGCGGATTCTTGCCAATCAACCAACGAGTCAATGGCACTAAGTATGCCGTTATCCCTGTCGGAGAGAACACAGATCTTTCGGTCGAAGACAACATATTGCCGCACATTTATCAGGAAAAATGACCAGCTATCCTTGCTTTCTTCATCAACAATCGCATAAGCGATTGGCAATAGCCGCTTATTCGTTGTCTGTGCTATGGCCAAAAGCAATTTTCCCTTGTACGATCCACGCAAATGTGTGTCATCGATGCTAATAACCGGCGGGCATAGTTGGAAGGTTTGAATGGCGGGACCAAATGCCCAGAATACAAATTTGAATTCTTTTTCTGGAAGGTGTCGCGTCATTTCCCCAACCTGCCATTCCCACTGTACAACTGTGGTGGGATTTGCTCTTTGAAGCGCTGCAAAATACCTGCACATTACAAAACGGTTTCATAAATAGATAAACATAGTGACAGACAAACAACACATATATTTGTAATTAATTTTTGCTTACTGAGGGAGTTCTGCGAAGTTCGATTCCCAACTGCCATACACACGATCGATGCCTTTTTTTCCTTCCGTGCAATACCTTCTTGTAGCTGACATCGACTTTCCAACACTGTTTCACATCGACCTGGATCATGCTAACGTTGTAGTCTTCAATCTTGTTAATTACAAGATTTGAAATCATACGGGCGGTTACGTTTCTGTGACCATTTTCTCTCAACCCGTTGCATACAAGTGTGTCTGTCAGTCCATTCAGTTAATTCCCACATTTCATGAACCCGTTTCTTAGTCACCCGAGCCTTCCACACATGTTTGTAATATTTTTGGGTAAGTGGTAAACGAGTTACCCGGACTCGGGTCGTTCTCAAAGGAAGGCTATTCAGACACGGATTCAAGCAACGAGTGACTCACACGAAAGAAAAATAAAAATTCCTAAACATTCTACTCGCATGATTTGGTGGTTTGATTAAGCTAAAGAAAGCAAGGTTCGAAATCTAAAGCAAGCAAGTCCTCAAATTGCACGAAAAAGGAAAATAGGGAGAAAAATAACAAGGTACCCTAGACCCGAGATGGAAAGAAGGCACTCATAGATTCGGGAACATGTAATCAAGCAATCGTCACTCGCGATCAACCAATCGATCTCTCAATCAATTCTCGCTCATGCAATTAAGCTAACGCAATCAATAACACAATCACATAATCCCTAGCCTACGAGGATGATAGAATAATCGACTCATGAAAGCTCCTACGTTTACCCTAAAATGAATTTAATAAGTAAAGAGAAGACAAGACTCACGAGATCTTGGACCTTCAACTAAGTCTCCAATCGAACCTTAAACGAAGTCTCCAAGTCCCTAGTGCATCCACGCGAAGAAATAAGCCGGAAAGTTGCAATCTTGATGGAGAAATATTACAATAAAAATAGGGTCTTAGATCCCATTAGAGAGAGAAAGAAAACTAGAGAGAAGGACGAGAGAAAAACTAAAAGGAAAATTTTAGCAAATGAGGAATTGTTTTCAAATTACAAAGCAACAAGTCCATTTATAGCTACACCTCAAACATAAACTAAAACACACACATTAAATGAGAAAACTCGCGAGCTAAGGCTCACTTACGAGTTTTGGCTCGGATTTCGTGAGTAAAATCCGCGGGTAGCAGGGCCTTCACGGGTGCGGGTGCGCAGATTCACAGGCAGGAGGCGCGCAGGATAGGAGGACTCGCGGGCTTGGCCGGGTTTCGCGGGCGCGGGCTCGAAAACTCGCGGCTTGGCAGCAGCGTGCTGGGAACTCGCGGGCAGGAGGCTATTCGCGGGCGCGGAAGGCGCAAACTTGTGGGCAGGCGGCATGAGGCGAACTCGCGACGCAGGGCTGTTCGCGGGTGCGGGGAAGGGATTTGCGGGCGCGAATTTTGGACGCTCAGCTCGCGAGTTCTGGCACCTTGCGAATATGGATTCCCGGTAGCGAAATGTGGATACTGCAGGTGGCTTTGTCGCTCGCGAATTTTGGCAGCTCGCCAATCTGGATTCGCGGCTCGCGAATTTTATCCCGGTGACCCATTGAGGCTCGATTCGCTCTAACTTCTCGCACACTTCTCCGATTGACTTGAAACTTTGACCCACACTTCCCATATCTTCTTCCCACCGCCTTGAGATGCGTAAATGGGTGTCACCACGCAATTAATAAATACTCTCGGAACGGCACGGAAATGGTTCGCGTGGCTCGGACATGGTTCGGACGGCTCGGAAATGGCTCGTCTCCCTCGACTAGAATCGTGTGGACCTAAACAACACAAAAAAGACAAGAAAAATACGCCGAACCACAAAAACACAATCGAGAGCAAAAATACACGAAACACGATAAAATAGAACGGTCGACACCAAAACGGACCTAAAAATACTAGACTCATGCACATAAAACACATGAAAATAAGCACAAAAACACAATAAACAACACACAAGGTTCATCTTCATTAGATCTGCAGACCACTTTGCACGACATTTGATTTGAATCTGTTGTCCGAACTGCCCTCAACCTATCAACGTTCCAAGCCAAGATACCCAATTGTGCTTCTTCCTTGCTCCTAAAAACTGTACCCAAACCTATGGTCTCAATGTCGCCATTCCAAAGTGGAAGAGCATACTCGTTCTCATCTATCTTCGATGGCTCCCATTCACTCATCTTGCGATAAATGTGGCGATCACCACTAGGAAAGGGGTGTTCTTCTTCAATGAACTCGGCTTCACTCTCCTCATTTATTGATCTGTTTGATTCGATTTCTGAGGTCTCGTATGTGAAATCATCTTCACCGGGAATGAAATCTTCATCACTTTCTTCCCTGTCCTCATTTGCCCATTCTCTCATTGTTGAACTTGTCCCTTCTTTAAAATTACGTAGATGAGAAGTCGACGTCCCCTCAACATCAACCACTCCCCCGTAACAAGGAGTAACATCCTCAAACTGTGTAACCGGTGTAATTGCCTCCAACGATAAATGCAAATACACAATGGATATAGGAGGAAAGTAATAAATCCATTGAAGAACACTATCGTTATTGAGTATTGTGGTATTCCACGAACCATCGGGTTAGCTAACCATTAAAATTATCCCTGAATTGTCCAACCTTCTCCAAACCGACAATTTTTATTAATCATCTGTACCAATTGTTCATATGATATCCTCCCCGAAATAACAAATGAACCATTCGGACAATCCATAAATGAAACAAAATTGCGCAACATTTCCTTTCCACAATGCCAATACAAATTAACAAGGTATAGACCGCAATTCGCCATTTATACCTGTTGCAAAAAAACACTTTTAATTCTTCCCAATTACAACAACACATAATGTCTAATCCAACACCCAAAAAATTCAATTATTCTTTTACCATTCTAAATTTAAAACCCATTTTTTTTACTCCAACGAAAAAACCAAAATAAATATTCCCAATCAAATAATCCTCCAAAACCCTAATACCCATAATCCAACAATAACATAGAATTCATTTATATGGATAAATTGAAAGCCCTAATTCTAACCCTAATTTCGAAAAAACCCTAAGCCCAACAACAACCAACCAATAGACAATTGACAATTTACAACAAAATTCCAATCTCCAATTCAACATACACACATAATCGATAAACAATTAACAATTTCCAATCTTCAAACACCACCACATTCAAACATACTATAGCAATTCCTAATCTCCAAACAACTCCAAACGATGTCAAAAGTTGAGATAAGCCAATATACCTCGTGTGAATGAATTAACCGGAAATGAGGCTCGTGTCGCTGTTGTCGGCTCGTGCCGGTGTGCGGATGAGATCGCGTTTTTTTTTTTCCGAAGGTTTTTTCTCAACCAATGTCTCTGCTCTCTGTTATCTCTCTGTTGTTTGCGTGTAAGTGATGGAGAAAAAGAGATTTTTTTTATTTAATTGTAAAACGTATTCTGAGAATACGTTTATTAAATTTATTTTTTATTAAAACGCACGTTTTAATGAAATCGCATTTTTAGTTGAATACGTTTTTCCGATTTTTTTAAATAAATCTTATTTCGAAAATACGTTTTTCAAAATCCTAAAAATTAATTTTAGGGTTTTGAAAAATGTATTCACATAATACGTTTTATAATTGATTTTCTTTTATTTTTAAATTAAATTATATAAATAAAAAACGTATTTCGAAAATACATTTTTCAAAATCCTAAAAATCAATTTTAGGGTTTTTAAAAACATATTCGCATAATACGTTTTATAATTATTATTTTTTACTCAATTCGACTTCTTTAACGGAAATAATTTTTTTAAAATCTTACAAAAAAATTTTTAAAACGTATTACGGAAATATGTTTTTCTAACAAAATTTTATTAGAAAAATGTATTCCGAGAATACGTCCTTTTTTATTTTTGTCCACACTTTTTTTTTATTTTTATTTTTGTCCACTTGATTTTTTTTTTTTAAAATAAATAAACCACCCCCTTTCATTCTATAATAAATATTATTTTTCGTCTTATTAAGCGGTTTTTCTCTACTATTAGTTAATTGACATGAGTGTTATAATTAAACTCCTTAAACTTATATAAGTAATTTCTATAACAACACTAAAAATAGTTGTAATACTTTTCTAATTAATTAATCGTATGGTCCCTCTAAATTATAAAATTACATTGTCCATTAAAATTTATGTTATCAATATAAAGATTCACATGCAAGTTAAATAATTTATATTTATATTGTACATTTGTGTATAGTCAAAAATTTTAAAATGTAACACATCCATTATCTAATTTAAAATTTTAAATATTGTATATGTACATATAATATATAAATTTTTATTTGTCTTTGTGCATGTGCACAGAGACGAATACAAGTTTATATAATTGCTGGCAAAGAAATAAGTAAAACCTAATTAATAAAACTTTTATAATTTTTTCGCTCATTTTTTCAATTAATATAGAAACGTTACAGTTTACATTAATAAAGTGTAATAACAATTTCAATTAATTTATTATATAATATTACTACCAACACTAACTGATAATAATTTTACATTAAATAGTATGTGGAAGTTACATACTTATAAAAAATTGTATGGCAATTTTTTTTCTTTAAAATACGTTTTCGAAATAAAATATTTTTTTGTATTTTTATCTAATATTAGTTAATTGGTATGAGTGTCATAATTAAATAGCTTAAAATCACATAAACAACTGCTATAACAATAATAAAAATAATTGTAATACTTTTCTAACTAATTAATTGTATAGTCTTTCTAAATTACTAAATTATATTGTCCATTAAAATTTATGACATCAATATAAACATTAATACGTAAATTAAATAATTTATATTTACATTACACATTTGTATATAGTCAAAATTTAAAATGTAGTACATCCATTATCTAATATAAAATTTTATATATTGTATACATATATATAGCATATAAATTTTTATTTTTTTCATACATGTACACAGAATGAATAATAGTTAGTAAAGAAATATCGGAATAATCATTCACTCATTCATATTTTGGCTCATTAATTTATTGCCAATAAGAGCGAAATTTTTTTTCCTATGGTTTGGATTCAAAGATGGCCAATTCCGATTTATTTATTTTTTTGGGTCATGTAATTCTTTCTCATTGAATTTTTTTCCCGCGTACTATTTTTTTCTTTTTTATTTTTATTTTGGGGTATTTAGATTTTTGTTTGTATTTTTGTTAACATGACCCAATGGGAAGGAAAAATTTTATAAATTGAAAATTATGTGTTTTTTAATTAAATTTCATGTATCGTTTTGCAAGAGAAAAAAATCGTCACAAAATTACAAAATTTAGAAAAGATGGTGTTGTGAAGTTCAATATTTTAATTTTCTTTTTCAAAAAACCTTTTATTCACGTTGATGCCATGTAGAAATGTGACCGATCACATTGTTTTCTGCTCATCGAAATTTAACCTCACGCGTTGTTTTTCAAAAATAAAAAAAGTCAGGTACCATTTTGCCAAGAACGAAAAGTCATGACAGAATTGCAAATGTCAAAAATGTCAAGTTGAGACATGTAATTTTACTTATTTTTCAGTTACACATGATTTCAACACATAAATAATAATAACAATAATAATAATAACATAATAATAATAATAACATAATAATAATAATAATAATAATAATAATAATAATAATAATAATAATAATAATAATAATAATAATAATAATAAGTTAACTAGATTGTCAGAATGTATCAAAACTATAAAAGTTATAATATTAGTCATTATAATTGATAAATTTAGTGATTTATATAAAGTACGCAATTAATATTTATATACTTCATTTTATCTAATTATTATAAATTTAAAATACAATATACTTAATATCAAATTTATAATATTTTATATTTTATATTGTGCATATGTCAGCATAGTCTAATAAATATATCCCAAACAAATACCAACCAATATAAAACGAAAATGCAACGTAATTGGAAAATCAAGTGCAGGTGACCAACAAAAGAGCCGGAAGGGTGGGGCCCATCTTCCTCACCAATAATTGATCATTCCTTTTCCTCCTCCTAAAGCCTAAATCCCCTCTGCGCTCTTGCGGTCCTTCACTATCTCCCCTTCTCCTAGCCCGCTATCCAACCATTCTCAAAATCCCCTTTCTACTCCGCCCACACTCCTAAACCCTAAACCCACACCAATTTGCAGTTTCCATGCCGCAATCGTGAAAAGAAAAAAATAAAATAAAATAAATAAAAATGCCATCTTTACACCATTTACTCCTCCCGCTTTCCGCCGTCTTCATCATCTCGGCGGCGGCGGCGGCGAATCCCGTCGTGTCTCAGGATTCCTCCATATACGAAATCCTCAGGCTCCACGGGCTGCCGATGGGCCTTCTCCCAAAGGGCGTGACGAACTTCAGCCTGGACAATTCAGGGAAATTCGAGGTCCGGCTGGACCGGGCCTGCAATGCCAAGTTCGAAAACGAGCTCCACTACGATGCCAACGTGTCGGGGACGATACAGTTCGGCCGGATCGACGGGCTGTCGGGGATATCGGCTCAGGATTTGTTTCTATGGTTTCGGGTTATCGAAATCCGGGTCGATATCCCGAGCTCCGGTCTGATCTACTTCGATGTCGGCGTCGTCTCCAAGCAGTACTCATTGTCCACATTCGAAACTCCGAGGGACTGTTTGGCTGTTCCTACTCCCGACGGGGACAATGTTTTGCAGACTGTTTCTGAGGTTTTTTGTTTTCCGAAATAATTGATTAAACTGAAAGTAGAAAACTTCATTAAAGATTGTCCTTTTTCTGTCTTTCAAAAATATATATTTTCTTAAAATAATTATGGAAATATTTCTTCTTTATGTGTTGTCTTGCCAATTCTTGTTCCTACTATTTGGATCCTAGGATTTTCTCTTTCGTTATGTTTTTTATTTTTGTTTCCCCTTAAATTTCTGGGTAATTAATGTGTGGTACAGAAATGAAATTTGACAAGTGGTTGCCTCAATTGTGGGGTTGCTGTGGCTGGTGTGTGAATTAATGATGTGCCAACTTTTTTGTTTGTCTCTTCTTTTTTTCCTTTTCTTGATGCAAAAAATGTGCTAGAAAAGATTTGATCCTTTTAGTCCATGTGGCCAATGTTTGACACTATTGCCACAGCGTGTGTGTATATTAGCTGTAATTCTCTGCAGTGCAAAAAGACAGCTTCTTGCTAAAAAGTAGAGTACTATTTCATCTTTTTGACCAATTTGCAGAATTCCATAGTCAGTAGGTCACTAGAGCTTTCAATTGCTCTGACCAATAATGGATTTTTCATATTGTAGTTGATGTATGCTTGGAACTGCTCTCTAACTGGTCGGTCACATTTAATATTTGAATGTAATTATGAACATAGGATCTAATGTGATGCTCTTCTTTTTNNATCTTGATTTTTTTAAGCAGACTCTGCCCAGGAAACTCCAGTTTGAGCTTGATCAGGATAATCTTGCGAGGACAGCATTGTAATTTTTGAGGTGGTGAAAAAAGGGCACACGATAGCTCAATCACATTACGGAATTTACGATTCGCATACATATGTACAAGTCTTGTATGTATTATTCACGTCTCATTCTCCTCGATAGTATTGTGCGAAATCAAAATCTGCAGGGAGGAGTGAAAGGGAATTGTTGTGGGAAAAACACCTGGAGGAGTGAAAGGAACAAGGTGAATTATTTTTTGTACTTATGTCAAATTGATTTATTACGTATACAGAAAACGAATGCAATTGTTTGAGTTTTGGTTCATTCCATGTATTGTAGTATAAAGGGTAAGATGATGAGTTGTTATACATACTTTCTCTTGTGGAGGTAAATAAGGGCTAGAGGTCTTTGTTCCGTAATTCTGTATTGTATCAGATGTATTTTTTTTTTTTTTCCAATTTATTCAATATTGTGTCAGCAACTTGGTAATTTTGGCTTTACCACCTAGACTACATTTAAATGTTACAGAGTTTGGATATCCAAAATAGAATCTGCAGTTAAGTTCAACACAAATTTGATAGAAAGAGGGGAAAATGGATGGAAATTACACCATATAATTTGTAATTGTTCACTATTATGTGTAAGAAAGTAAGATATAGTGGGCTGACTTCTGTATGTATTTAAGATTCACAATTTCTCATCTTTATTTTTTCAACATGCTTTGATATTATGAATATATTTTGCAATAATCAGGCTTCTTTTCTATCTGCCCAAAAAGAAAAACAAATAAATAAATAATTTGCATGTCACATGTGAACATTATTCAGAGTTGTTACTAGTTAATTATGGACTTTCCCTCCTTTAACCAACATCAAGGCCACACCTTTTTCTCTTTGCTTCTAGAATATGAAACCATGAAAAGGCAGGCTATTCCATTAATAATTTTCAGAAAAATCATGGAGCAATCCAGATAAATTCCATATTGAGGAATTTGGTTTGGTGTATTCCAAACCAAACTTCGTTGAGGCATTTGTAAAGGGGGCTGGTAACGGGCTCGTCCGAAGAGCCCAAAGTTTTGTCGGGCCAACATTATGAAGGTCCAATTAGGTCATATGAAAGAATTTGGCAGATGGGGACAATTAGGTCAGTGTTTTTTAGGCAATAAAATACAGAACAGGCAATAAGCATCCTTTATTTGTCAGGCTATACAGATAGCCAATCCATCTGTAAATCTAAAAAAAATATCTTAATTTTTAATTTTTTATAGTTTTCGTTGATATTTAATTGAGTTTTTTCTCTTAATGAAATGTCAATATTAGGCATCATTTTTTTTTCTTTTTCCTTCAATTTTACAAAATATTGCCATGATCATGTATCCTTTTTACAAGACAGTGGAGTGAATTACAGCATTTGGGACGACAATTTGATTGCTGCAAACGAATAATTACTGTTAATGTTTTGGGTAGATACTGTAAAAAACTGACACTGCTTTTGGACCATCATATTGGTGGTACACGTGTCTCTTCAGTATTGGGTGATCCAGGCACAAAACCAATTGGCACATAAATTAATTACTTATGGCAAATTGATGACGCCTGTTGCTGGTTGATAGATCCAAATGGAAGCTAAGTCAAATTATCATCAAGACTATTTACTGAAAATACTTTGAATGGGTGGAATTATAAATAGGTTTCTTAATGAATAGTTT
>BKCP01005960.1:209134-254967 GCA_008636005.1 Striga asiatica | reverse complement strand
CGATGTTATACTTCTATTAACTCAAGAAAGTTTTACAATAGGCTAACCAACTGATTAGATTACATTCCATCCCTATCAACATTAGCTAATAAGACATGGACCCCGGGGAACTGAACATAAATCCCCCTCACAAGCCTCTTTGGCTGATAAGTAAGATGAAATATTAGTAGAAGAGTCTACATAGAATTCACAAGAATTAAACCCATCTTTCAACAGCAAAATGTCATCAACCACAATGTTTGAAGAACATGCTGCTCCTTTGTAGCTCCTGAGTTGCTTTACCACTTTAGGGATCTTGATCATGCATGCAATTTTGCTCCATCCCTTGTTTTTAGCTTCCTCAAGAAACCACCTGATTCCCAGCAAAGTAACTTGATCCAATGATGATGCCCACAGCCCTGTTTTGCTCCATTCATGCTGCAGCTGTCCTTCACTCCATACAGTGCACCCCAGCCCTACCTTACCTATAGAAGAGACATGAGCACTGACAATACCAAGATATTGACCTACTCCCCTGGAAAATTGTCCTCCATCAGGTAAGGCTTCAATACTGTCTACCAAACATCCATCTTGCTTTGAATCTGTTGCTGCTGAAAATTCCAACATTTCCTTTATAGCTCCATCCACCACCTGTTGCTCAGATATGAGGTGTTTATCAAACAACCAGTTGTTCCGAGTCCTCCACAGCCACCACATTAGATAGAAGGAAAGGCTAATCCTATCTGTCATGTAGTGGATGTCCTTGGCTGTACATATCTTCTGCCACCAATGTTGATAGGAACAATTTCTGTTCTGAGTGTCTTCCCAAAAAATACCAGCCAGTTTCCAACATCTCTCAGCTCTTGGGCAATGGAAAAGTATGTGATTTATACCATCTTCCTCTTCTCCACACAGGCTGCATATTGAGTCCACCATAAGTCCCCTTCTTCTCAGCTGCATATTTGTCCCAATGTATCCATGATAGCAGCTCCACAGAAAGTTTTTGATTTTCTGTTTGATTGGAAGTTTCCAACTCCTCCTCCACATTTTCCTCCTCTCTACCCTATCTGTACTTGTGCTGGCCTGCTGTTTTTGCTCCTCTATGTTCTTCAGGATTGCCTCATAAGAAGAATTTGCAGTAAATGCACCATCCTTTGTGAAGTGCCAGACCAGCTTGTCTTTGAGACCAAGTTTGCTCAGTGGGATCGTGAGTAGCCTCTGCTTCCAATGGGTTAAAAGTTTGTTGGATAAGATCCTTATCCCACTCCATTTTATCCTTTAGAATGAGGTCCTCCACTTTCTGAGCTTAAGTTTATCATTTGGGAACTGACAGGAGGGTTTGAACTGGCTCACTGTGGGAATTCAGGGAGATTCCCAAATGTCAACAGATTTGCCATCTCCAATTTTATACCTAAGCCCAAGTTTTAGTACATCCCTCGCCCCCAACCAGCTCTTCCACATCCACGAATCCCCACTCCTTTTTTTTTACCTCAAACAAATTCTCTCTGTACAAATATCTGCCTCTAATTATCTTACTCATTAATAAGTTTAAATTAAGTAAAACTCTCCATAGTTGTTTGGCTAAGAGGGCTTTGTTAAAAACACTCAAATTCTTAAACCCAAGACCCTCTTCCTCTTTGCTTTTGGCTAATTTTTCCCAGGATGCCCAGTGCATTTTATTAGCCCCATCTTCCTTACTGCCCCACCAAAAAGTTGCTGAAGATCTGCACATCTCCTCACACACAGACTCAGGGATTTTGAAGCAAGACATTGCATATATGGGAAGAGCCCCAAGCACTGTCTTGATCAAAATCTCTTTGTCTGCTTCACTCAAATATTTATTTTTCCAGCTCTGAATTCTATTCCTCACACAGTCACTCACATATTTGAAGGTTTCTCTTTTGGATTTTCCTATCCCAAGGGGAAGCCCTAAATATTTAGCAGAAGAGACACAGACAACCCCATTCAGAGTATTACAAACATCTGTTCTAGTACAAATGGGAGTGTTTTTGTAAAAGAAAAGAGAAGATTTACCCAGGTTTACTTGCTGCCCAGAGGCAGCACCATAATCCTGAATAATTTTGAGCACAACCGAGGCTTGATTCTGGGAGGCTTCACATAAAAGAAGGGCATCGTCTGCAAAAAATAGGTGAGTTAAGACAGGAACATGTTTATTGATTTTGAGACCCTTAACTGAACCATTAATGCTGGCCTGTTTGAGCATATTAGAGAGGGCTTCAGACAAGATGATAAACAGATAAGGTGACAAGGGATCACCTTGCCTTAGTCCTCTAGAAGGAACAACAGAGCCTAAGACTTGGCCATTAATATTAAAGGAAAATGTGGCTGAACTAATACAAGCAAAAATCCAGGCAACAAAATGGTGACAAAAACCCATATGTCTGCAAATTTTAATAAAAAAACCCCATTCTACCCTATCATAAGCTTTGGCCATATCTAACTTAATGGTCATATACCTCTCAATGCCTTTTCTTTTACTATTAAGAAAGTGATACATTCATTTGCCACAATTACATTATCTAATATTTGCCTGTTAGGGACAAAGGCTGATTAGCTATCAGAAATGCAAAATTGCAAAACACCTTTTAATCTATTGGCAATGATTTTGGCTATGATTTTATAGGTGACATTACATAGGCTTATAGGTCTGTAGTCTATGATTTTTTTTGGATTCTTTTTTTTTTTTTGGGATTAGGGTTATGACAGTTTGGTTAGAGGCTTTTGGAAGTCTGCCAAAATGGAAAAAAATTTTAACTGCTAGGCACAAAAATTTATTTACAGTCCCCCAAGATTTTTGGAAAAACAAAGGAGTTATTCCATCAGCACCAGGGGCCCTAAAGGGATTCATATCCATAAGAGCACTTTTAGTTTCCTCATCAGTCACTGCCTTAGTAAGCTCAATATTCATGCTATCAGAAATTGAAACAGGGATACCTGCCAAAGGGCATCTATCAAAATCAGGGTCAGAACTTTGAAACAGTTGATCAAAATAAGCCACCACTTCAGAGACTGTTTCATGCACATTAGAACATCTATCACCATTGGCTTTAATGAGGTTCTCTAGGCTATTAACCTGTCTCCTCTGCTTAACACCAGCCTGAAAGAATTTAGAGTTCTTATCACCCTCTTTAAGCCAAATAATTCTAGACTTCTGGCACCAAAACCTCTCTTCCTCAATATAGGCCTGTTCTAATCTCCTGTTA
Organism: Striga asiatica; assembly: GCA_008636005.1. Lineage (NCBI taxonomy): Eukaryota > Viridiplantae > Streptophyta > Magnoliopsida > Lamiales > Orobanchaceae > Striga > Striga asiatica. The sequence goes on along the minus strand of BKCP01005960.1, from coordinate 251,764 downwards.
TATTCCTGCCATTTATTCCAGTCCCTCTGGCCCCCCTGAACTCTCAAATTATTAAGACTCTCTATGCAATTTTTAATCTCAGAAGCAGAATTAGAAGCCAGAGTGGTGTTCCACCTCCAAAGAGCTAGCCTAACATTTTTAATTCTAGCCTGAATACTTCCCATCCCACACCCATGCACTGGTGAGTTCCAAGCCTTTTCTACTACTTCAACAAAACCCTCCTTAGAGATCCACCTAGCATCAAAATAGAATCTCTTTTTACTAACAACAATATTAGGTTCAGTGTCCAGGAAGATCAAGTGATGATCAGAAGAAGACATATGAATATGCTTAACCAGAGGATTGGGGAACAGGAACAGAAGATTGAGGTCAGATGACATAAAGAACCTGTCTAACCTTTCTTTCACAAACTCAGGCCCTTTTCTGTTATTGGCCCAAGTAAAGAGGTGTCCCTGGAATCTAGTTTCTACCATAGACATATCCCTGATAAAGCTCCTAAAATTGGTAAAACTAGACTCCTCCTTATTTCTACCCCCTTTCTCTCCCCATTGTCTCAAATATCATTAGAGTCCCCCCCTAAAAACCACCACTGACCCCACATGAGACTATGTCTAATTAAAAAGTTCCATTGTATCTGCCTTATATTATTATTTGTACTAGCATACACAAATATACCCCAAAAGATTTCATTTCTACCTTCATATGTAAATTGAACTTGGAGGCAGAAATCATATTGATTAATATTCAAAATATCAATTTTATGAGACCAGGTCAAAAGCATGCCTCCCTTGGTCCCATTAGGGTGAATATACAACCACCTATTATCTAATTTCAGCTTTTTAGCAACTGTAACTACAAATTTTTCTTTCTTTTTTGTTTCACTCAAAAAGACAAAATCAGGGAGATGAGATTTTAAGATCTCTCGCAATTGGGAAATTGTAGAGGGTCCTCCCAAACCTCTACAATTCCACACACACACACCTTCATTTGTCACTTTGGGGCCATTTTGGGCTGGCTTCCTCCACCTCAGATGTACCCATATTCTTAGATATTTTAGCCTTTTTAGCAAGGCCTTGACAGGACATAGGAATAATATCATCCCTACCTTCTAGAGTTCTTTTATTACACAAAACCTCCATATGAACTAGGGAAGAAGAACCTAGGGTCCTATCAAGGATCATGTCCTCTCCCTTAGGATCCTGGTTGCTTCATGTCTTTCTGACAAAGCCTCTCAGCTTTTTTGGGTTTTCTATCTCTTTGTTAGCCTGTTGCACATTTATCTCTATCAGATTAGAGGTATTATGCAGGGCTACCATAAGGATGTCCCCACCCTGAGGTGGGATTTCAGTTTCAGTTACCCCATATCCCCCCTTTATCTCTACTCTCACTAGAATCAACTAGCTCAGAGATTTTGGGAATGTGAATCCCTTGATTTTGGGGATTAATAGGGGCCGACTTAACTGAGATCATTTTCTCCATATTGGGAGATTCTTTCAAGCTAGAGGATTTGTCAGACTTGCCCTCACTATCATTACTAACCCAAGATTAGTTCCAGTAGTTCTTACTGCAGGAGTTTGAAGAACACTAGCCCTCATTCCCCGAACTGACCCTGGTTAAGCTTATTATTAGCCACATCTTCTTTTTTATACCCACAATTCCTATCCCCATGGCCTACTCTCCCACAATAAAAACAGAAATGCTGCAAATTTTCATACCTAAACTCGACCCAGTGACTTTCTGCTCCCAGTCTCAGGCAGGTGTCTCAGAATGGGATCTGCCAGTTTGACTTCAACAAGAACTTTCACCAAGCATCCGTTACTACTATTAGGTCCTGGGACAAAGACATCCATCACTTTCCCTATAGCACGGCCAATTTTCACTCCAACTTCCGCTGATCTACAGTGTAGGGGTAAGTTGTGGATCTGCACCCATAGTTTAACCCGCTCTTCCTCAGGGGAGAAACCCATGGACTTTGGATCCCAATCCTTCAATAGGATATACTGCCCATCGAACGTCCATGACTTTCCTTGAAGTATTTTTGTTTTTTCTTCAACGTTCTGGAACAGGAACTGGAAATGGTTGACTCCCAGAGACCTGATTGAGAATGGTTGTTTAGTAACCCATACGCTGCTCAATGTTGTTTTTAATCCTCCAAAACTGACTTTTTTCTCCCCATATATTTTCCCGATCAGGCTCATATGGCATTCTTGTATCCCAGGTTCGACATCCTCCAGAGGAATAGATATCCCTTGTTCTTCTTTTTCTGATAGCGTGAACTTTTGAAGCTTATAAGCCAGATCCTGGTCTATACCTACAAGAAAATAGAAAGGCAAAGGACAGAGGGGCAAAAAACCCGAAATTCGAGAACAAGAGGGAAACATGAAATATAGAATTGCAATTGAGCAAAAAACCACAATAGTAGAAGATAAGGCAAGGAGACTAAAAGGAACGATCTACCCAAGCCTAATCGAAGATAAGACAAGGAACCTAATAAGGACGATCTACCCAACCCATAACTGAGGCTAAGATCTGGAAGAGACCCGATTGAAGAGACGCGATTGAAAGACTCCTACGAGAGGAACTAGGGTTTCCCAATTGAGAGAAAGAAAATCCTAAAAGAGGAACTATAACCCGTTTGCTCAAGTTAGTTCAAGGAGCCAAAAATAAACTCACTTACTATTCACCACCTCCTTTTTATTCTTTTGTCATTCATCCTTTTTCTCTCTCTATCTCTCTAAACTATCTCTCTCTAAACTCCCGAGCGATTCGAGCACCGAAAAAAATCTGAAAAAATGTCGAAAAATTCTACGGCCTCGGGAAAGCATACTTCTCTAGCAAGGTAATTTTTCTTTTTACGCGGTAAAATTTATAATAACAATTATAAATTATAATAATAATTAAATATTATAATAATAATATTTTGAATAAATTGTAATTAATTATAAATTGTAAAAATAATATTAATAATATTAATAATTATAAATTATAAATGCCTATAATAATAATAATTATAAGTAGTAATAATAATTTATAATAATAATTTTAATTAATTATTATAATAATTATAAATTAGAATTAATTATAATAATTTTAATAACAAATTCTAATTATAATTAAAATTAATAATAATAATTTGTAACAATAATTATAATTAAAATTAATTATAATAATAATTATAAATATAATTAATTATAATTATAATAATAATTTGTAATAATATTTATAATTAATTATAATAATTATTATAAATTACAACAATAATAATTATCATAATAATTATAAATTATAATAATAAAATTTATAAATTAAAATAAAAATGAATTATAATCTATTTTAATAGTTATTACAATAGTTAATACATATGGAAAAATTTAATAATTATATTTCTGATTCAGGGTGTTAGCAGACCTGGACAATCTTATGCCAGAGACGACGACGAGGCGTTCGATGACTATTATGATGGTTCTGGCACCCGATACACTAGAAGTCGGGGTGTCAATGCGTCCGTTCGTCGGGACAGACAGACGTTCATCAATAAGGCTCGGAGGGTACAGATTCTTCAGGCTAGGCAGAGTTCGAGACCCCCCGCATCCGTACGAGATGGTCCGCAGGGATATCATTTTGAGGGCCAGTCAGACAGTTCGCGACTCCCCGGAGTCGTACCGTACGGCGAACATGGATATTATTATCCTGGCAAGGCAGGCAGTTCGATGCCCCCGACACCAGGACCGTACGATCAGCAGGGATATGCTTTTCCCCACCACGCAGGGAAGTCGATACCCCCCGCATGCGCACCATTACCTTACGGTCAGCAAAGGTATCCTGATGAGTCGTACGGCGAGAGGGAGCAGGGTTCAGAGGAGTATGACGAGGACGATTCTTCAGATGATCAGGACCATGCACGGCCTACGGGTCCTAGCCACCCTATTCCTCCTGTACAGTCTGTTTGTCCGGTATAGGCTGTTCGTCCGGTACAGGCTGTTCGTCCGGTACAGGCTGTTCGTCCTACACAGCCTGCTCCTCAACGACAGGCTGAGGGGCGTTTTGGCAGCACTGCATCATCATCAGGTAAATAATTTACGTATTTATTGTTGTTTAACATAAAATATTTTGACTTAATAATAACAAATTATCGGTACTGTTAGAAAAGTATTATCGGCCTGCTCCTCAACTACGGTATGATTATTTTGTAATTTAGAGGAACCATACAATTAATTGTTTAGAAAATTATTATAATTATTTTTATTATTGTTATAATCAATTAGTAGTAATGTTACATAATAAATTTGTTTAAAATTGTCATTATATTTTATTAATGTGAAATGTAACGTTTCTACATTAATTGAAAAAAAAGAGCGGGAAACTTATGAAATATGTTTTATTAAATATATTTTATTTAATGCATCTTCCAGCAAGTCTATATATACAGATATGTTGTATTGTAATGCAGGTACTAGCAAACGAGCTAGGACCGATGATGATGCACCCTGGATCGTTAAAGGCCCAGTGGCCGGTGGGCCCATTGATGGGAGTGTCATCCCTAGCTTTCTAGGGCACGTCGCCTCTCGCATGTGGAATGGAGAGTTTAGGGGGCTGCTGAAATTCCATAACAGATTGAGAGCGGTCAAGAATCTGAGGGAATGCGTGATGATATGCCTTCCGATGTGAAAGCTCTGATCGAAAACACCGGGTTGTCACATCTGGTGGACTCCATGCATAGCCACTTGGACACTCCACTGCTTTCTGCGTTTGTGGAGCGATGGCAGCCGGATACTAACTCGTTTCACCTGCCTTTTTGGTGAAATGAACATCACGCTGCACGACGTCCGGGCCATTTTGTGCGTTCCCGTGGAGGGGGCCGTGGTCGCTGAGGACCCGGATTTAGACGCCTGCCTTGGGCTCTACATGACGATACTTTCGGTCACCAAGGCTGAACTCAAGAATTTGTTCTGGCAGCATGGTTCGGTGACCGAAGCCTCCATTGTGGGGCCATTCAGGAGGAAAGACCGACTGGCTAGGGATGAGGCGGGTGCCTGGATGTGGGTGATGCTGGCTACCACCTTGTTCGTCGACAAGAGTGGTAGTAGAGTTATCCCCAAAGTCCTGCATGAGGTGCTCGACGGCTTGGATACAATTGGGGTTACTCATGGGGATCGGCTACGCTGGCATACTTGTACAGACAGCTAGGTATTGCCAGCCAAGGGGACTCCAGTGTACTGTCGGGCTGCTTGACTCTTCTGCAGTCCTGGATATATGAGTATTTTCCTGATTTCCAACCCCAGGGGCGTCTACCCATTGGTCCTGACTGTGTTTCACGATCTTGCTCGTGGAGCGTAGGGAATGCGCCAAGGTCAGACGATCGGCTCACAGCCATCCATCGGCACCTCGACAGACTCACTGCCTCCGATGTACGTTAAGTTATTTTATTTAAATTTAGTTACCCGTTATTTAAAATAATATAATTATATTTATGAATGCTTTTATGCAATTGTGAACAGGTGCAATGGTTTCCATACGACAGCTCCATCCCAGATGCGATAGAGCGGAGGACTCTTTATTGCGGATTGATTCGATACCGCGATATTGTCGAGCCGTACTTGCCTGTGCGGTTTCTGCGTCAGTTGGGGTATGTTCAGACTGTCCCTCCCCCTATATACCCGCCAATCACTGCAGTACGTGCTTGGGAGTCTAGAAACTACATGGTCGAGCATTCTCAGGCTGCTGCAGTAGGTGCCTGGACCCAGTTCCCGTTGTCGCAGACGGTCAACACCAGTATGTTAACCCCCACCACACATGATCGCGGGGAGGCGGCTGAGGATTACTTGCAGTGGTACGGTCGGGTTTTCCATCCGACTGTCATGGGCGAGGAGTTGTCGGACGAGAACGAGGTCCCTACACGTGTAATACCGCCTATGTAAGTTGTTTACTAAATTTTAATTAATGTTATTTCATTACAATAATTTTTTTCTAATGAATTTTAGTCTTATCTTTTTATTCTTCCATTTTTTTAGTGGGTGGACCGTCTTTTGGGCATTACATCGATTGGCAGCTACATCGATTGGCAGCGGGGATGCGAATGTCCGGTGGCGGCAGAAGTCCAAGAAGAATTGGCTAAGTTTAAGTTGGATTACGACAATGCCCAATAATGATGTAATGAATGTTTTTTTTTATTATTATTATTGTAAAACATTAAGTTGAATGGTTTTTTTTTATTTATTATTTGTAAAACATTAAGTTGAATGGTTTATATTAAAAATGAAAAATAAAGTACCATTAATGCAATTTTCGATTGCTCTATAACATGACCGTATGTTCCTACGCTTCGAGACAGGCTCGTTCTCCTGAGAGTCCCGATGGGTCGACTCAGGAGAACTAGCCTGTCTCGAAGCGTGGGAACATACGATCATGTATAGAGCAATCGAAATCGCATTAATGGTATTTTTTTGTCATTTTTAGTATATAAACCATTTTTTTTTTTTGCTAAACTTAAGTAGAACTGATTCATTTTTTTTATTTGCTAAACTTAAGTTGAATGAGAAGCGTCATACCACAACTGAATAATACCGTTCTTTTGTTGAACCAAAAAATATCGTTCTTTTATTCAAAAAGGTCTAGTGTGAATAGTGAACCACGATTGCAACCTAGCCTGGTACTAATTCTCCCAACTCACAACTGATGGATCTCGGTGAGTGAACCACATGGGATGAATAGGCGGTAATGGACAATTAGGAGTCAAATATAAACGAATGTAGTGTTCTACGCTACCAAGATGACACATGACAATCTCACGACATGGTCCTCTAGCCGATGATCGTGCACAGAGAGGCAACACTGTGGTGCTGAACATGTCGTGCTGCCCACCTCGCGGACCAGAGCCCAACAGAACGACAATTGCATTAAATAGGGTTACAACAGTGTAGAGGTCCTGCGGAACTTCGAACCAGTGAGTCGGTCCACAAGGGTCCCCGTCCTACCTTACTCGACGGAGTCCGGTGTAGATATCTCTAAAATATATGTACTCGTACAAGGTACGGTGGCTGTCGACCTCCTTCGCAATGTTGTCTCTTGCGACTGCCCAGTGCTTCTGGTTACCATACACGTAACTCGCGATGACCCAAAATCCGCAATTACCATCCGACTCCACATTCAGGTAACTCACTATGTAGTCCAACATATGCCAGGGAATATTTTGCCACATTGTAAAATCAAATATATTTGTCGGTCTAATCTCTGCAATATCATAATAATTTCACTTCACAACTTATATAATCATATAAATACTTTAATTAACGTTCAGCCATATTTAAAAAAAAAAAAAATGTATCACCTGCTTCCCCTTGTGACTGTTGAGAAGACAAGCTTGTCTGTCCACGCGAAGAAGTGGTCGTACGGCTTGATTTCCGACCTCGCGATTTATCGTTGTACTCCCAAGCAGATGGTTTGCGCTTAGTAGAATTAGTTTTCTTGGGATGACCTCGTGGGTTTTCCTTAACCTCAGGTTCCACATAATCATGTTGGTCTGGGTAAAGGTGACTGTACATGAACCGATTCATGTACCGCATCGTCGCGTGATCGTCGGTTTCAACCTCATTCACAAGCGTCTGAAAGAACTCCGCATCTGACCATGCACCCTGGCTCGCCTGGCTCTGATGACCAGTCCCTACAAGTATACGATAAAAAATTCAATGAATTAAACCAAATAATGTACTTTGATTACATAAATTGTAATTAAAAATGAAACAACAAGTAAAAAATTATAAATAAAACATTAACCTTAAATTACCTGGCTTTAACAAATGTAGCATTTTCCAGAACTGGTGAATCATTCCGAGATCAATCAGAATTTTAGAATCATATGCGGTACGGAGCAGACAGGCACAAGGAAGTCCATGAGTGATCTGCAATACACAACCGCAGCTATTGTAAACATCGATGTCCAAGGCATGCATCCTCGTAAGCTCAGAGTCCAATAAACTCAGGCAGTAATGTGAGACCCTCAGTATCACGCTCGTGAAAAGGATTCCCTTATACCGTGTACTCTTCTTAGATCTCGAAGCCTCAAGCGCCGACCTGATAGTACATTACATAACATTAGATTATAATTAATGCAGTAATATAATAACGCATTTAAAAATGCAGTATGTACCTGATTTCAGTCACTTGATGATCGATTTGCTTATTAATCTTCTACCAAATTGTATTGAGCGCGCCGATGGATGTGTGAAGCCACTGCTTCAACACAGAGTGGGCACTCTCTACCCTACACGAAGTTGTGTTTCTAAAATGTGTCACCTGGTTGGTCCAAGCCTTCACAAACTTCTCCTTGTGCCATAACCATGTGTTCTCCACATACTGTACCACCTGTGGAGACTTCGAGTATATTATGCGCAGCTCGGCAATGGCATCGTTGTAGTCATTGAAACGTATTGGCCTCCGCAATCGCCTTCCACGTACTGTGCGTGAAAATCTCGAGAATTTTTTACTCTTCCCAAAGAGTTTGTAGGGTTTGTCTTCCACATCCTTGTTGATGTGCCACGTGCAGAGTAAGTGGGCTGACTCGTGAAAATGCCTCTGAATAGGAGTGATTAATCCCAACTCTCTGTCACTGACAACCACATTAGGATATACGCCTTGGCCTCTCAGAACTCTCAACTTATGTAGAACCCAGTCGTAACTGACCTCTTTCTCGTCCCTGATGAGCGCATACGCAATTAGGAAGTTCTGGTTGCATGGCGTCATCCTAATCATCTCGACCAACAACATCTTGTACCTGTGCAAATGAGACCAAGAAGACAAAATATATAATCACATAAAACTTAACTTAATCAAATACACTATTTAAGATTCATACTAATAAAGTATTTGTAAAGTAACATACCTGTTGGTTTTGTACGTGGAATCTATGCTGACATACCAGTGATATGTCCGGAATAGATTGACCGATGCAGGATGGGCCATGAATATATGCGTCAACGCTTTCGTGTTCGGATCGAATTCTGCAAAAACTGTTTACTCGCTGCTCATGGCCAAATGCATAAGCTGGGAAGGAACGTCTCTACCCTCGAAACTCTCTTTTCGCAGCTTATCTCTAATGATATATACCTGTCACCGATTAGCGTTAATTATAATGATTATTATAATTTAAAACAAAAAAATTATTATATTAATAAATAAAAAAGTATATTAATTAATTTATTTAATAAAAAAGTTATTAACTATTATAATAATAATACATTAATAAATATAATAAAATTTATTAATTATTAAAATAACTTTTAGATATAAAAAAATTACTAATTATCATAATTAACTTCAAAAAATTAATTAAAACATATATAAATATATATACCTGTCGCACATGAACATTGTCTCCCGGATTCTTTTCCTTCAGCGCGGCCATAATTTTTGTCGGGGCCACCTGAGCGTCTGTCATATCACGAACAATATTCTTAGATGAAGCGCTGAGACCGCTCAATTGGCGATGACCCTCAGAATACACAACAAATGAATGGTTATGGTAGCCCTTCTCTTCCTTGCTACATCAACAGATCCTTCAGTATGGCTCGTCTGGTACCTTTTTTACTTTGATCTCAAAATCGCAATTGCACTTATTCGTTTTTGTCTTTTTGGAATTTTCGCCTTTGCCTCTGTAGCGTTCGCCTCTATGGCACTTCAAAAGTTTGACCGTTTTCTTTTTGTGTTTCGAAATTACTAATAGGAAACCATTCAGCATTGCCTGCTATTTTGCAGCTTCAATAGCCTCCTTATCACTATTAAATAATGTACGGGTATCGAAACTGAGATTGTAATCAACACCATCTCCTCCAAAATCTTCTCATGACTCCTGCTATATAGTACAATATTTATATTTTAAAAACATGTTAAATTATAATCTATTCATTCTAATGTATAAGATAATTAATTCTAACATGTAACATAATAATTTGTAACTCATAACATGATATTATCTAACGTCCAATTTATAGCATAATCAAGTCTAACATGTAACACAATAATTTCTAACTCCTAACACGATAATATCTAACGTCCAATTTATAACATAATTATTTCAAATATATAACATAAATATTTATAAAAATATTAAAAAAAAATTAGTTCGGCCGGTCGAACCGGACGAACCGACCGTCGCCGCCGGACGTCTTTTAAGGCGTCCGGCCGGCCGGTTCGGACAGAGCCCATCTAACCGCACCAAGATTTTGGACGGCTTTTATGCCGTCCGAATCGGCCGGCCGGACGCCTTACGTCCGGTTTCGGCGGTCGGACTGGCTAAAAGCCGTCCGGTTTCGCCGACCGGACATAAAATATTTCGTACCTCGCAATTTGAAGACATTTCGTCGTACACTTTGCTCTGAGATGTTTGGAAAAAATGAAAAAGACAAAATCATCGAAGGAAGACAGTGTCTAGTAATAGGGGTGGTAAATAGTAACGCCCAAAATAAATCTATTAGTAACTTTTTTGATTGATTTACAGAAGTATATTATATATATATATTGTAGTGGTCCGATCTCTTTCCAAATGATGTGGTGGGACACATTTAAAAAGGTAAACAATATTTTGCATTAGTATTTTTAAAATAATTTATACAAGTTGCAATATCGAAAAGTTTAATCCAGCCCTTATGATCAAGCAACTCTGGAGAATATCAACAAAGCCTAATCTGTTGGTGAGCAGGATCCTCAAAGGCAAATACTTTGCAAATCACTCCATCTTTGAGTGTAAGAAGAAACCCAACTCATCATGGCTTTGGAACTGTTGGCTGAGTGTTCTACCAGTGCTGCAGCAAGGCCTAAAGGTAGAAATCAGAAATGGCAGGTCAACTAAACTCACAGACTGGAATTGGGTAGTGAAGGGTCCATCTAATATCAAGCAGGGAGCTGTGGGAACAGATATCTGGGTGGCTGAACTAATGGCAAATGGTGGGAGGAATTGGGATGAGAGATTGGTGAGGGGGTTCTTTGAAGAAACTGAATGTAGACAAGTACTACAAATCAACACCCTTAACCAGAGGCTGAAGATAAGTGGAGGTGGACCTTTGACACTAAAGGGAGGCATACTGTGGCAGCAACTTATGCTAAGCTGATGGTGGAGAAAGCTTTGATGATGGACAGAGCTGAAAGTAGTAGGGCTGCACAGAGGAGCAAAGAGGCCAGGAGGAGATGCTGGAATTTGAAAGTGCAGGGGAAGGTTAAGCATTTCATATGGAGAGCATTTACAGACACATTACCAACCTTGGCCAATATTCAAAACAGGGGAATGGACATTGATGCTAGGTGCAGAGGATGTGGTGAAGCAACAGAAACAGTGCAACATATTCTATTCCAATGCAGAAGGGCTCAGATGGTGTGGAAGATGTCTCCTGTGCAATGGGCAGACTTAGCTGGAGAAGAAGGAGAGTTTAAAGAGTAGTGGTGGTGGATTAGTACATTGAATCACACTGATGTGGCTGAGAAGAGAATCCAGCTTTCCACATACATCCTTTGGTGGCTGTGGAAAGCTAGAAATCTCTGGATGTTTGAAAACTTGTGGAAACCGGAGAGGACGATTGTGAAGATGGCTGTTAGGGATTGGATGGACTTTGCAAGCTGCAGAGGAGCTGGGGACTAAAGGGCTGGCAGGTTCTATGCTAGGTCTGTGGACAGTGGCTATGGATTTGTTATGCTTTCTTTTGTCTTGTTGTTATGCTTTTGTAGACTTTTTTCTGTTTTTTGATGGTGTGGTGTTGTTGTGTCTGTTGGATTTCAGCTCGTGTGGCTGCCTTCAGTGCATTTGATGTGTGATTGTCTAGACCAGAGCATGTTCTGGTTCTCTCATTGTATCCCATTTGTACGAACAACTTATTTTGTTATGAGATCTTCTATCGTTTGGAAAAAAAAAAAAAAAAATAATACTATTGCTATAAAAAGAAATCCAACTCAGTGAAATTCCCAAAATCACAACTTAACATAGTTCAAATGAAATAATTTGCTCAAAAAACCAAATATCAAACAATCCTTTTCAAATGGAATAACCAATACAACATCTTACAATAAATAGTACTTTCCCCATCACGCCACTCACTCACTTGAGAGTATTTATAAAGAAAATTGAAGTAAATAAAAAATGTCTAGTGAGGTAGTACATGTCATATATAAATATCACATAATCACCATGTAAAAATGATTTTACATGACTTGTGAATTCTTCAACATGTTTTTCATAAAAATTAAAAAACGGAGTATTCGACCATAATAATTGTATGAGTCCGAAGTCTACATGAATTGGCGAAATTGAAGGCTACATGAATTGGCGAACTCGAATGTTACATAAATTATGTGTGGAGAATCACAAAAAATAGATTTACAATAATAATGGAATATTTATTTAAAACATGTAAATAAATTCATTTTTGAAAAGTAAACTCACCATTGCAACTTGAGTGGAAAGTATGATATGCTCTTTTTTTTTTTTCGAAACGATAGACATTCTCATTAAATAAAAAACTAATACAAAGTTTGAGTACAACAATCAAAACCTAGCCGAATGATGGGAGATCTACTCGTAGGTGGTCTAAACGCACACATTACAGTTAACAAGGCTTAGGGACTTAGCAGTTAATATTAGAACCGCAACTAAGATCCCAGTCAAAATCACAAATAATACAAATAATATGACAACAATTTTAAGAATAGTCAGCAGCAAGACTTCCACTGATCCTCAAAGGTCCTAGACCATCTGCAACTGATCTCTTCTTCCCAGACTTGACTGCCGGCTGACCTGCTTGTATTCAGTCCATTCTCTGATTGCACCTTCCACTACAAGGTGAGCCGGCCTGTGATAGCCTTCAAACACCCAAAGGTTTCTACATTTCCAAAGCCACCATAATATGTATGTTGACAGTTGGATACGGGCTTCAGAGATTTCATCATGCTTGAGTTCAGATATTTCCCACCACCAATCCTTGAAAGTATCCTGCACTTTAGGTCCAACCCAATTTACAAGAGCTAAACTCCACACCATTTGTGCATTGGGACAGTGAAAGAGGACATGCTCTACAGTTTCTTTCCCGAGGCCACAGACTTTGCATATATGATCCACATCCATGCCCCTCTGTTTAAGATTCATCCCAACTGGCAATATTACAGAAATACACTTCCATAAAAAGTGCTTGAGTTTGCTTTTGATTTTAAGTCTCCACAGTCTAGTCCTTGCCTTCTGATCTTTAATCCAAGTTGAGCTGCTCTGTGGTTTATCCATTTTGAGGATCTTCTGCTTGACTAAGAGGGCATGTGTGTTAGAAACTGTGAAATTACCTTTTTTTTTTTTTTTTCTTGAGACCATACCCATTCATCTTCAAGTTCTGGGTTCAGGGTGTTCAATTTCAGGATGGTTGAGCAATCTTCCTCTGACAAATTCTCTTTGAGTATGGATTCATCCTAGCTCCAGCCATCCTCAGATATAAGTTGGCTGACCCATGTAAGATTCCCTCCCGCTCCAGGTTTGAACTGAAGCCTTTTTCCTGTAGAGTTAGGCACCCAGAAGTCATCTAAAATTCTTGTCCCTTTCCCATTATGTATCACAGCTTGCATCTATTTTCCACATTTATCTCTGACTTTTAACCAGGAGTTCCAAAGCCATGAGGCATTTTCCTTCCTTTGAGCAACCATTATAGATGAGTCGGGATAATATCTAGCTTTAATAATTCTACTGACTAATAGCTGAGGTTGAGTCAGCAGTCCCCATAGTTGCTTTGCTATGAGGGCTTCATTAAAAAGCTGAATATCTTGAAAACCAAGACCACCATGAGGTTTTGGAAGTGTCATTTGACCCCAGGCCTTCCAGTGTATGCCTTTCTGCAAGTTGTCTCCCTTACTCCACCAAAAACCTGCACAGAGTTTGGTGATATCTTTGCACAGGCCAATAGGAAGAAGAAAACAAGACATTGTAAAGACAGGCAGTGCATTAATCACTGCTTTAATAAGTACTTCCCTGCGTGTTCGGGTAAGCCATTTATTTTTCCAGCTGTGAATTATTTTTTCCACCACCTTCAACACATAACTGAATGCATCCCTTTTTGATTTTCCAATACCCAGTGGTAAGCCCAAATACCTGGTTGAAAATTGCAAATTGATTCCATTGAGAATTTAACAACATAGGTTTTGGATTTCTGCTGAAGCATTCCTGCTGAAGAATATTGAAGATTTTTCCATATTCACTCTTTGACCAGTGAATTGGGAATAATCTTCCAGAATCTGGAGAAGCTTGTTTGCTTGTGACTCCTCAGCTTTACAAAAAATCAATAGGTCATCTGCAAAAAGTAGGTGAGTAAGCTGTGGACTATTCTTAGCTATCCTTAGACCTTTGAAACTTCCCCTCTCTGCTTCTGTGATTAATCTGGTGGACAACAACTCAGATATTAAAATAAACAGGTAGGGGGATAGTGGATCCCCCTGCCTTACACCTCTGGATGATGTAACAAAACCTTTTGGTTGACCTGCAAGATTAAAAGAGAAAGTAGGTGCTGTGATACATGCCATGACCCATTTAACAAAAAGCTGATGAAACCCCATTTTTTAACATAGTTAACTGAATACTTCTCCATTCTAATCTGTCAAAAGCTTTGGCCATGTCAAGTTTTAATGCCATAAAAGAATGTTTGCCACTTCTATGTCTGTTTAGAAAATGGAAAAACATGCCCGAGCAGTCAGTGCTGTGTCCAGTAGACCTCGGGTCGTGCCTAGCAGCACGCCCGAGCACTCAGTCGTCCCCGGGACGTGCCCAGCAGCACGCCCGCGTGCCCAGGGTAGCCTGTCCGCGCCAGCAGCGCCCAGCACCGAGGCCCGGTCGCACCCAGCTCGTGCCTAGCGCCGCGCAAGGGCACCAACCGACCCTATGCGGGACCGAGCCTGGCAAGTCCAAGCAGTCCGTGACCACCCGGTCCAGAGTGACCCGGCGGTCCAATCCGGTCCAGTTCAGCCCGGCCCGGTTCAGCCAGTCTGCGAACCGGCCGGTTTAGCCGACGGTTCGACTCAGTTTTGGTTCGTGATTTTCGGTCCGAGTCTTATTCCGAGATTTAAGTTATTTTTCCAAGCCAAACCAGTTCAGTTGAGTTTATCAGTCATATTCCGGACTCAGTATTATTTTAGCAAACCCATAGAGCGTTCCTTTATATCCGGATGAGTTATCTGATAGAGTAGAGCATCTTAGCATATTATTGAGCATATGACGAGCATAGTACTTAGTATATTTGTTTGCTTATATTTTTATGTAGCTTGAGGAGTCAGCTACCAGCACAGCAGTACTTACGTATTTTCAAAGAAGATCAGGTGAGGACCTAGTCTGGGTTATACATTGAGTATAATAGTCGATATCATGTTCAAGTATGTATATGAGTTTTATCCGCTTAGGGACGAGGCCGAGTTGCCCTCGCCTAAGTTCTGGTGGTGGCCCAGTTCGCCTTAAATATACCATCAGAGTGTGCATACGGTATCAGTCAGAGTGTTCGGGAGATTTCAGTTACCGGCCATAGTGTCCGGGAGATTTCAGTTACTTATATATATTTGCACTGTGATATCATTATTATTATTGTTGTTTACTTTAGCCTGGGTTTTTATGGAGTACAAGAGGACCAGTACTCACCCCCATTATGTTTTTCAGATGACAGGGTCGGCGGGCAGGCGTGAGGGCAGTTGTGTTGGTTGTGGTCGTGGATTTGGCTCAGCTAGCCATTCCAGGGACATTTGTTTACTATGTTTTGTATAACTATTTTGACCACGCATTTCCAGACTTCCGCTACGTTTGTTATCCGTATCGAACTTGCATGACACTATTCTCAAATTTTAAAAGTTTTACCCGGTTTGCCAGTACAAACGGGTCCAATTTTACGTGCTTGATTCGATAAAATATTAATCTGATTTTCTTTAAGTCTAAACCAGTTGAAAGACCTAGTTTAAAGAAAACGGATTTTAAAGCAGATAAGTTTTTAGCAGCATCCCGAGATAGTTTGCAAAAGATTTCGAAAAACTTATAAGCATTTTTTAAAGTAAAATTTGCGAAAAGTTGGCCCTAAGTAGCGGGGTGTTGCACTGGAAGCCCTAAGCCAGTCTCCAAATTGGCCAAGACTAAGCTGATTTCTATTAATGTCCTTCTTTTTCACAGCACAATTTCTATCTCCATGCCCGATTCTCCCACAATAGAAACAAAAATTTAACAGCCCTTCATACCTGAAATCCACCCACTTTGTTTCAGCCCCCAGCTTTATAGTAATCCCTCTGAGTGTCGGGTCCTTCAGGTTCAGCTCCACCAACACTCTGACCATTCTGCCACTATTGTTGTCTGAAAATGGGATTATGACATCGTGTACTTTCCCAATGGGTTTTCCCTATCTTTAACCCCACCTCAGCCGAGATCCAGTGCAGAGGGAGATTGGTAATTTGGATCCAGAGCTTGATCTTCTCATCATTCTCAACAAACTCAGTGTTGCGGGGATCCCACTATTTCAGCAACAAGTACTGGCCATCGAAATTCCATGTCTTACCCTGAAGGATTCTTCTTTCTCCTCAAATATTCTGAAATATGAACTGGAACATATTATTACCCAAGTTGCGAACCGATATCGGGGCTCGCATACCCCAAATTGAATTGATCGTTGTCTTAAATCCCCCAAAATTCACTCGCTTGTCCCCATAGATCTTTCCAATGAGGCTCAAGCTACACTCCTGGACCTCTAGAGCGATATCATCATCCTCCAAAGTTACCCCTTGCACCTCTTTTTCAGACAGTACAAAATTTTAAAGCTTAGCCACCACCTCTTCTTCCATCTCTATTGCCCTAATTCTGACCCAAACAACAGGACCAGAGCTGAAACAAGAAGGGTTAGTACAGAAACACAAATAGACAACAGGAATATGATATTACTAAACAAATGCAATACGATGAAACAGAAAAGTATGGCACAGACAGATATGGCTATCAATACTCAGATACAACAACACCCCATTAAAACCCTAACAAAGCACTAACACTCGCTACTAACAAGCACTCAAGGATTCAAAAGAGACAATCCTACCAGCGGAACGAAAAACTCCAAAGGGAGACGCAAACCCTAACAATAGAGGGACTTTGCATCCGCTTCAAGGATTACTAAATTGGGCCGAGTAGAAGACATAATGAGTATGAAGAAAAGATTTAGGCTATGAAAACCCAATGTCGGTTGAAATGAGGATATGTGTAAGTTCAATTTACCTATTTACTAATCTTTTGTTAAATAATATTAATAATACGAAATCAATAACTTACAAAGAATAGAATTTGTTTTTCTCTCTCCATATCCTCGGGTATCGTGTATCTTCTTCACAAGATACAAAAATGTCTATCTTCCATAACCACACAAAAACATTTTCTCAGTCCCGAAATCTTCAATGGACAATAAAAGAAAAAATTAGGCAAAATCCTTCAACAATAAAGACGAAGCAAGATTAACTCGCTCCCGATCTTGTCGAACATCTCAATTTCAAGCACCCGAGCGTAAGGTCGTCCAAAAGAAACTCCAATTTCAGAAAATTGAAGCTATGAGAGGTTCCAAAAAACAGACTCCCAATATGGCCGAAGTTAATTTCGACGGAGACGACGATTTTGGGTCCGAACCCAAAACCAAAAAACAAAAAAAAATAAAAAAAAAAAAATAAAACTGCCCGATGGCAGGAAGAAGACGAGGACTAAAGACAATAAGGGTAAAACAAAGATTGTTGATTTTTCAAAAAATCAACAAGATTCCGATTCAAATTTCATACTTGATGAAGAGGAAGAAGAAAATTCAAGTGAAGTGGGTGCAGACATCTCAAGTCACGATAGTGAAGTGGGTGTGAACATCTCAAATGACATCTCATGTATGCCTAAACGTCTTATGAATTATTCCACCATGGTCTAAATTTTCATATGTTTAGCATATAATTTGTATATATTTAGCATAGCTGATTAAACTTGGAGTACATTTAGTATATCATGGTATGATTATGCACATGTTTATCTAAAGTATAATTTTAGTATAAATGCTTGATCTTTGGAATATGCTACTTTGATGTTCTAGAGTTGTTTATCTCAAGTTTATCTTCCGTATACTTTTTTTGTTTTCTACATAGTATTTGCATCATGTTCGGCGAATCATCTGTAAAACCAATAAACTTTTAAATCTCCTCGTGCCGTTCCAGACATCTTACTGTCGTGATATCACACACAGACGGTGGTAAAGACATTGGTATGATGCTTCCAATGGCTCCAAGTACTCTAGAGTTGTTTATGTAAGTTTATCTTCCGTATAATTTGTTGTTTTCACCATAGTATCTGCAGCATGTTCGTCGAATCTTCTGTAAACAGCATCACCTTCGGGATCTTCTTGTGCCCTTTTTTTGAGCTGTAAGAAGTCGATGAACAGAATATCCTGTTTGAATTTTGAATTTGTGAAACCCTAAATTGTACGTATGATATTTGTTTTTTTTTTTGTTTTTTGAATTTTTGTTTTGGTTGCGTAGGTTTCGCCGAAATTGATTGCATGTTTTTTAATTGGAGAGAGAAATAGATCACCAGGTGAGAGAAAGAAATATTATATATATGAAAAAAAATCACATCCAAATCCCCCTTTTGATTTTAATTTATACAGTTCGTATATGTGTAAATATCAGTTACAATGGAGTCTATATATAAATTCCACTATATTTAAATGATTGCTAAATAATTGCAAAATACTAAATAAAACATTTATTTGCACATCGACCTAACATGACATAAATATTTAAATAAATACTACATATTAAATACTCTCAATCACACACCCTTTTTCGTGAATTCATATCCAAAACCTCCATCTCAATATACCCCCATCTGCCGCCTCAGACCCACCTCATCGTGATTCCAAATCTCCTCTGTGATATCCTGCTCTTGCGGCCGTCCACGTAGCCGTCAAGTAGGATTCCGCCGCCGCACAAGGCGACGACCGCCGCCCACGTCACGTTCAATCAAGGAGCTCCAGGCCGAGCGCAAGATAATGAGAACTGTCATCAGGTCAAATCAGAAAAGAGGCCGAGCTTCGCCATCTGCGATTGCCAGATTGAAGCCCCTGCTTCACCGTTTGCAGTCGATCCAAGCCCGGACTTCCAGTCTCTGTCGTACGCCAAGATGGAGACTCCAACCGCGATAGTACGGGTTGTGACCCTATGGTTCTGTCTGTTGTCTCCGCTTTTCGGCTCCACACAGACGTCGTCGATGTCCCGATCTGCCATTGGCTGCCATCACGAGAAACTCGAGACGACAAATATTCTGAGTCATGTGTGTCATAGATTAGTGTTCAATATATTTTCTGTATATGTTGCGCTTTTAATTACATAAATTATTATAACCACAATTGGGATGTTTGGATTTTTTTATACATTTTGTTTATATTTTCTGCTTAATTTTATACCTACAATTATTACAACATTGATATATATGTCATATTATAAGTGCTCTTNCTGCATTACAATTTAGTTTTTTGCTCAATTAAAATTCTGTTTATGCTTAGTTTATAATATGTAACTATGTATATAACATATACGTAGATATATACAATTTCCGTCTTTGTAAAATTAAACCTAAAGTTCACCAAATTAAAGCTTGTGAAGAAGAAGATTCATTTTGATAAAGGTAGGTCCAAAAAATTGCACAAAAAGGTGGCAAATAAAAGGTCGGTACAAATGCTTCTAGAAACGTCAACAAAATCTAACCAACAAAGAAGCATACATGAGCATCAGAATAATTTCAGTTTATGCTGGGTTTACAATATATTTTCAGTATGTGAACTAATGAGAACCAATAAGAATCATGACAAAGCCAAACATCCATTTACAAAAAATACTCAACAACTAAAACATAAAAACACAACATAAGTACAAAATAAAAGCTATGAATGAGCATCAAATAAACTATAAAAAACTTGCTCATTTGTCCTCTCATATCATTTTTCTCATTAACATAAAAACATCCTAATACATCAAGCATAAACTATGAATAAACATCAAATAAACATTGAAATAGATCCGGTCGAAACAAACCCGATCGTTGGTATAAAATTAATTAGAAAATATAAATAAAAAACATAAAGGAAATACAAACATAAAAAATATGTTTATATAAATAGTATGTAAATAAAAAGAAAACATACACTAAA
This sequence comes from Striga asiatica, assembly GCA_008636005.1. Classification (NCBI taxonomy): domain Eukaryota; kingdom Viridiplantae; phylum Streptophyta; class Magnoliopsida; order Lamiales; family Orobanchaceae; genus Striga; species Striga asiatica. The sequence goes on along the minus strand of BKCP01005960.1, from coordinate 231,566 downwards.
GATTATACTGACCATAAGCGCAACATATACTGAAAAATATGAACAATACATAATATGTGTTATATATAATATTTCTTTTAGTTTATTATATTGTTTAAAAACCAATACGCATCCATTCACAAAAAGTACTCAAAAACTAAAACAGAAACACACAACATAACTACAATTTTTTCCTCAATAAACAAAAAATAAACTATGAATGAACATCAAATAATCATTGAAACAAATTTGATCGGAACAATCCACTCCAAACAGGTTCGATTCATCTACTCCAAATTCAACCATATTCAACAATAGAATCCAAATTCAACCCAAGTCAAACTGAGGAGACCAACACTCCACTCCCATCGAACGCTTGAGTTTTTTCATAACAAAGACTCTAGCTCCAACCGTCTGGTCTTGGGGTGGTGAACCGCTATCCCAATCCATTGGAGTGTCACCGCGCGCCTCCTCGTTTTAGTGGTCGCCAGTCGGGGTCGTGGGTCGCCGGTCCCCGACCGATCGAAAAGAAAATACATAAAAATTTTAGTTGTAGGTTTATTCTTTAATTTGGGGGTTTTGTGTTCTTGAAATTTTTTTTTGAGTGTATTTGTGCATGAAGAACTTGTGTTTAAGCGTGAACTTATAGAAGAAGAAGAAGAAGAAGAAGAAGAAGAAGAAGAAGAAGAAGAAGAGAGAGAGAGAGAGAGAGAGAGAGAGANGGAAGAAGAAAAAGTAGAAGGATTAACGGAAGATGAAGAAGAGAGAGAGAGAGAGAGAGAACATACTGCATGGTCGGGCAAGGAAAGAAGAAGAAGAAGAAGAAGAACAGATGGGGAATTGATGGGAAAAGAAAAAGGAAAAAAGAGGAGATAAATAGTGTTGGTATAACTGCAAATAAAAATTAAGGTGTTGGTATAATTGCAAATGAAAAATAAGATTACTACATGTGCAAATAAATTGATCTTGATGGTGGTGCGGGTAATTTCCTCTATGTGTAGTGAGTGTTCAAGAAAATAAAGAATAAAATGTCTAGGTACATGCGCAACCACTAATACTACACACAAATAACCTACTTACACACTGAACGAAAATCTAAAGACATGCAATAAAGATTCCAACGTCTCTGCAACTCATTCTTGCGTATCATCTCAAAGATGGTTTCTCATACATATATTATAATGATTGCAAATCTCTAAGGCTATTTATACTAGTAGCTAAATAAAACCTAGTCGTACATTGTGGATAAGATTTTATCCTGGTGACTTGTTGAAATGAGTTGTACACTAGCCATTACCTTATACTGTAGTACAACTCACGTAGAGATCATGTGGTTGCATGTTCCACTATCAGCTTTACCATTGTTTGTTTTATAGCTTGAAGTGCAGATGTGTACTTCTTATAACACTCCCCCACAATGTGAACCACATATGTTGCTTTGTCACATTCAACTTTGTCTTCAAGCTGGCAAAGAATTGGTCCCTCGGCGATTTTGTTAAAATATCTACAACTTGATCTCTACTTGGTACATGTAAGACTTTCAAGGGTTCCAGCTGCAATCTTCTCCCTTACAAAACGATGTAACTCAATGTGTTTTGCTCTTCCATGCAGAACTGAACTTGAAGCCATAAATATTGCACTCAACTTATCAACCCAAATTACTGGCTTTGTCTGTGGCTTAATACTAAGTTCTTTAAGCAAGCTGTTGATCCACATCATTTCAGAAGGGGCATGTGCTAAACTCTTGTGTTCAGCCTCAATATGAGACATAGAATCTGATATTTGTTTATTAAACTGCATGAGTCCAAACTCGTACCAATGAAAACAGAAAAACCATTTAGAGATCTTCTATAATCTAGATCAACTGCTGAATCAGAGTCACAAGAAGCAACCAAATCCAAGGCAATAGATTTCTGAATTTTTTTTTTTTTTTTTATCGTTAAATGTAAATATATAGATCAAAACTGAGTTTAGACAACCGGTCAACGGCATACAAAAGCGGAATGGGCAACCACAAGTCGATTCCTCATTCGCAATATAAAGAAGTGCGAGGCCAACCACAAGTCGGTTGATCACTCAGAAATCTCGAAACTGGAAATCAAAAACAGTCCAAATAGAGCTCGGCATCTCGACATAACGTTGGTCCTCGCATCAGAACATGCTTGGCTAGTGGTGCGGACCACGCACATCAACGCGCGCTGGAAGCATAGGGTAGCGGCGCTAGACCCAGGCCTAGCGGCGTTAAGGTTGACGTGGCGAAAACAGGGACAGGTCATGCCTAGCGGCGCTAGCGCCGCTATTGATGTCGTGTCACATGCAGGGCAGGTCAGGGGCTAGCGGCGCTGAATTTTAACATGTACTGCCTGATCTCTCTTTTGAGAGTTGAATTTTAAGACAAAAAATGATGGTTCCCAATATATATCTCAAATTCTTTTGAGAGATTTCCAGTGTTTATCATATGGATTTAACATGTACTGCCTGATCTTGTTAACCGCATATGCTATTTCAAGTCTTATAATAGTCAGATATTGTAGACCACCAACAATTTCTCTATACAATGTGCCATTCATGCAAAAGTCCAACTGATTTCTTTTGAGCATGTGGCTAGGTGACATAAGAGTTTTGAAACTCTTGGCATTAGACATCAAGGCTTAGATAATTCTTCTGTATATTTTCTTGTGAAAGAAACATTCCATCGTCATCTATATGTATCTTTATACCAAGAAAGTGATGTATATCACCCTAACCCTTTAGGGAGAAGGTTTTGCCAAGTTGAATGATAAATTCTTCAATCTCATGATAATAGCTTTCATTTACTATGATGTCGTCAAGATATATCAATACCAGAATCATTGACTAAGGAGACTTTCTGAAATGGATTGAGGTAGGATGTCTCCTATCTCAATATCCACTTTTGTCGGATTCCAAATCATAGCAATACGACCATGGTCCATTACTCCAAAATTATCACAAAAAGCCCATCCCCGAAGTCGGTTATGTACAAAACGAGAGAGACGACGACAGTCCATTTGTCTCCACAAGTCCCAAAACGTCTAGGTTATTCGCAAGGATGAGTTTGACAACCTCATCCTCTTTTAGGGGCGCATTAAGACCCCTAATATTCCACGAGGCGGTTATCATTGTTTGGAGGAGGGGGGTGCCCCCTTCTTCAATGTACTTGCTGTAACAACAAATTTTATTTTGAAGTCCCACTGGGCGTGCCAAAAATTTGTAACAACAAATTTTATTTAGAAGTCCCACTGGGCGTACCAAAAATTTGTAACAACAAATTACGTGTATTGAATTTATAAACACAAAAAATATTATTCAAATGAATTTATCGAATCAAATAAATATAGTGGATTACAATCTTTATTATTCCTCTGATTCTTCTCACGAACAATTTTAAGTCTTGGAGCGAAATCTTCGGCTTGATCCTCTCCTTGACTTGATTTGACTTGAATTAAAGTTAATCCGAGGGCCAACGCCTTGATTTCGGATAAAACGCTGTTATATCCCAAGAACGCGAAGAACACAAACCTTGGTCTTCGCCGCAAAGTAGATCTTGAATCTTCTCCACACCGGTTTTGAGTTTACTAACGTTATTCGGAGGCTTTGCAGCTTGTTTCCGGATTGAACGCCAGTCTTGAGGTTGAACGCGCTTAAATCTTGCTTTGAATCTTCAAGAACGCCTTTAAATCTTCACGAACACTTGAATCTCGTCGAGGGAATTCTCTAGAGCTCTTGAACTTGAATATGAATTATGATGTATGATTTGTGGCATTGAGGAGAGTCCTATTTATAGGTGTAGGAGAGAGAGTCTTGGAGAAGAAGACATCAATCTGATTGGTCATTCTTGATTTGATATAATCTCCTTTTTTATCCTAAGATTCTTTCTTATCCTAAGATTTGACTTGGTGGGCAAGAAATAATAACATTATTAATTATATATCTTATTTATTATGGATTTATGTTCAAAAATAAATAAAGACATTAATTAATAAAATATTAAAATTTTGATGTCTACAAATGCCCCCTTGAAACTTGTTCATTGACAAAATGTCTTGATAGTGAATGAGTCTCAAAATTTTAGATTTTGTTGAGACATGAAGATAGTTTAAACTCTTATCTAGGAATTCTTCAACTTGGGTTTGTAGATAGTTTAAACTCGTATCAAGGAGTCTTGAAGTGATTTGACAGATAGTTTATACTCGTATTAAGGAGTTCTTGATTTGGCATGATTTGTAGATAGTTTAAACTCATATCAGGGAGTTCTTCATTTGACTTGATTTGTAGATAGTTTAAACTCGTATCAAGGAGTCTTTATTTGATTTGACAGATAGTTTATACTCGTATCAAGGAGTCTTCAAATTTGTAGACATTTTATGCTCGTGTCAAGGAGCCTTCAAATTTGATATGTAGACCTCTTATTCTCGTGTCAAGGAGATCTTGATATATAGACATTTTATTCTCGTATCAAGGATACTTCAAGTTTGATATGTAGACCTTTTATTCTCGTGTCAAGGAGATATTCATATGTAGACATTTTATGCTCTTGTCAAGGAGCCATATAGATAGTTTAGGCTCATATCATGGAGCGTTTGAATTGGATATTTGCATAGTTTTGGCTCATATCGAGGAGCTTTATAGATAGTTTACGCTCATATCAAGAAGCATTGTACATAGTTTAAGCTCGTATCAAAAGCATTATAGATAGTTTAAGTTCGTATCAAGGAGCCATATAGATAGTTTAGGCTCGTATCAAGGAGCATTTGAATATGTAGACAGTTTAGGCTCATATCAAAGAGCATTGTAGATAGTTTAAGCTCATATCAAGGAACGTTGTAGATAGTTTAAGCTTATATCAAGCAGCATTTGAATTAGATTTGATTGAGCTCTTCATGTAAATTGCCCCCATGGAATTTGAGAATGATATGGAAGACCGCTTTTATTTCTCCTCCATTCGAATGAAGGCTTCATAGCTTAAACAGATATCATCCTTAACTGTTCTCTTGTACATTTTCTTTAAAGAGGTCTTCATGCATCTTCAAAGATCTCCACCTTGATTTAAAGAGAAGAGATGAGAGGTAGAGAATGTCCCACTGAGCGTTCCAAATTTGTAACAACAAATTTTATTTCGAAGTCCCACTGGGCGTGCCAAAAATTTGTAACAACAAATTTTATTTCGAAGTCCCAGTGGGCGTGCCAAAAATTGGTAACAACAAATTACTTGTATTGAATTTATAAACATGAAAATATTATTCAAATAAATTTCTCGAATCAAATAAATATAGTGGATTACAATCTCTATTATTCCTATGATTCTTCTCACGAACAATTTTAAGTCTTAGAGTGAAATCTTCAGCTTGATCTTCTCCTTGACTTGATTTGACTTGAATTAAAGTTAATCCGAGGGCCAACGCCTTAATTTCGGATCAAACGTCGTTATATCACAAGAACGCGAAGAACACGAACCTTGGTCTTCGCCGCAAAGTAGATCTTGAATCTTCTCCACGCCGGTTTTGAGTTTACTAACGTTATTCGGAGGCTTTGCAGCTTGTTTCCAGATTCAACGCCAGTCTTGAGGTTGAACGCGCTTGAATCTTTCTTTGAATCTTCAAGAACGCTTTTAAATCTTCACGAACACTTGAATCTCGTCGAGAGAATTCTCTAGAGCTCTTGAACTTGAATATGAATTATGACGTGTGATTTGTGGTATTGAGGAGAGTCCTGTTTATAAGTGTAGGAGAGAGAGTCTTGGAGAAGAAGACAACAATCTGATTGGTCATTATTGATTTGATCTAATCTCTTTTTTTTATCCTAAGATTCTTTCTTATCCTAAGATTTGACTTGGTGGGCAAGAAATAATAACATTATTAATTATATATCTTATTTATTATGGATTTATGTCCAAAAATAAATAAAGACATTAATTAATAAAATATTAAAATTTCGATGTCTACACTTGCTTTTATAAGCTCCTTTCTCATTAGGACGATGCTTCATCTTCATCAATGCCATTTTTTGTCCCGGTTGGCTTGAGTTGTTTTCTTGTTTGACATATTTATTCTTCTTGCATACCAATTGAAAGGATTGTTCCTCATCTTCATAGGCATGGGAAAGTTCCAGCCCTTATTCCTCTGCAGGATCACTGGTTGCCTTGGGCCTTTTACCCTCGGCTTTAGAAGGCTACGAGTTCTTGGCCACATTACCCTGGCTTCAAGGGCTTGGGCAATTTCCAGCCCTTGTCCCTTTTCTGGTTCACTGGTTCCCTTGGGCCTTTTAACCTCGGCTTTTGAAAGTTGCGCGTTCTCACGAATTGTCTCCTTCTCAACGGGCTGGTCTCCAGCCTTATTGAGCAACACATTGTCCCCGGTGGACTTATTTCCTTGATCTGAGGACTCAAGTTTATCAGCCTCACTATCTATGTGTTGGTGATGCCTCTTAGTTGCCTTAGTGACTCCTTTAGCATCTGCTGCAATTTGTTTTTCGGGTTGGGCACGACTCTTTTTCTTCTTAGACTTCATAGGCAAAATGTGGCATTTTGATGGTGGGTGGCCTATGTGATTACAACGATTGCAATAATGAGGAACGAATTCATTGACCACTGCTTGGGCAAAACAAGAACCGTTGGGTGTTTCCACTTGAATGGCATACTCTCGTTCCTTGGAGAGGTCTATCTCCCGTTCATAGCTGCACCTTTGTTTGGTTTCAGTAAGTTTTTCGGTGGTGATTGGCTTACCAATTCCCGAAGCTATTTTGTCTATGGCCTTCTCGTTCCAGCATTCAAGTGGCAAACATGGAAGATTGATCCACACTGGTAATCTTGATGTCGTCATCTCCAAAACGAAACCAATCGGGAAGCATTTTCAAAAGAAGGGAACGCCCAAACATCGTGTAAGGTCCACCATGGAGAACGCTGGTTCAGTCCTCTTTGGATGAGGACTTAAACATTATGCAGCCGTTAACATTCGGGATGCATTCATACTCCACTTTCCATGAGTTACAAATTTTGAGCAAGGCCTCTTTACCAGGATGTCTATGAGTGAAATAGCCCATGAGACAATATCCCCAGGTCTCTTTAACATCATCAACGTCATCTTTGTCCAGCTTGACAACTCCTTTTTTCAGGGCAGTGTAAGCAAGCTTGAGACCATTTGACGACTTTCGGTTTTAGCAAACAACTCACTAAAGAGGCGTTTGAGAGTTGTTGGCTTTCTATTGGGTGCTGAAAGTGCTCTTGCATCCACAGCAGTTGGTAAAGAAGGACCTGAATGATTTGCTTCTTTATCGGTATTGTTGGAATTCGACGAAGGGCTCACTCTATGGAAGTCCTCTCCCACTTTCAAGCTAAATAAGGAGAAGAAGTGCCCCAAATCGACTTAGGCATCTTGTCGAACTTGTTGCGTTTGCCATATTCGGGTTGTATATGAAGCTACTCTTGCAATGCCCTTTTTCCCCCAATTTTTTCAGCCCATGTGCACAACAGCAGTAAAAACATGAAACTCACCATTATAGTCCAGTATTGAAGTTGCCTCATGCGAACAAGCAACAACATCCCTAAGATCACCTTGCACCTTGCTTGCTGTAGCTGGGTTTCTAGGCTCACCTTCTTTAAGCCCAAGTTCATCTTGCACGTCTCGTACACAGGAATATTCAATTTTCAGATGGCGAAAAACAAACTTTTTCTTTTGTTTGGGCATTTTCCCCAAATTTAGCCTGGAATTGCAGCAACTCGCAGCGAGTACTGTAGCATTTTAGACCTAGTTAGGGAAAAAGAACATAGTCTGCTCTAATACGTAGGATTTCTGGTGGGAGAATGCTCGGAATGGAAGGCTAACGTCAAGTCGTTATGAACCAGCAACCAAAACGCACAGAATCAGCTGAGATTAATCAGAAGTAGCGAAGTCGCTGCTCATAAAAGCTGCTCGCAAACCCTAGAAACTCGCCCAAACTACTGGAAATCGACTTATACAAACTCGGAACAGAGGTTACGTCTATAGGATGTAAAGATATTGGATCAAAACATAAGATATCAAGGAAGATAGAACGCAATAGGAGCAAGGCGCCATGGAGAAAAGATTTCTTCCAAGGGAGGGATATCTTCTCTCTCTTCCAAGGGAGGGACATTTTTTTATTTTCTCTCTATGCTTTGTGTTTGGGAGTTCCAAGACTTGATATTTTTCGGCAACCTTTCCGGCAACTTTTTTGGCGACTTTATTTTTTATTCATGATTCGATCTTTACGCATTATTTTCGTCTGAGCTTGCGATAGGAGAGTAAGTACCTTGATTAGGGCTTATTACTTCGAGTTTGTTTCCTACTTGCTTATGATATTTATCAAGGTTAAGTTAGTTTATTGGCCTATATCATGTTTCTGTGCTCGGGTCTTGGATTTCACTTTAATTTTCTTGCGAGTTTGAGTTTTAGGAGCTAAATTTGTGCCTATCTTGTTATAAAAGTCTCGACTTTGTTTAACCTTGATTATTTAGTTAAGAAGGCTCGATTTATCTACCTAGGATCTCGTTGCTATTATATTTTCTCTTCGTTTATTTTCGTTTTCATCAAGTTGAGGTGACTTCGGATAACCAAAGTTCTCATTTTTCTCTCGAAGCTTGCATCTTTACTTCAATGCTCTTGATTTTTAGTTGTTATTAGCTTTAGATCAACCCCAATCACCATGTTTAGTATGTTAAGGATTTTATTTGCTCTTTTTGTGCTTTTGGACAACTAATTAGTAGGCGAACCTCCAAACCGTCTTCCTTTGAGAGACGATCCGAGTTTGGATAACTCAGTTATCAACCTATCCCGCTAGAATCAACTCAACACTAGGACTCTTTCTAATGGCTAGCATTATACAAAGAATTTAAGAACACTCCTCAATGGCTTCTCTGCATTTTTCTTGGGAGAAATCCTATTTCTTGGTGTTCCAAGAAACGAGCTTCTATTTCTCGTTCTATCACCGAGACAGAATACAGGAGTTTAGCTCATGCTCCAACTGAAATGACATAGCTTCAGTCTCTTCTCCATGAGCTTAGAATAAAATTATCTCACACACCTATGGTTTTGGTTGACAACTTAAGTACAATTTCTTTCTAGCAATCCAGTCTTTCATGCTCGCACAAAGTAATAGAGAATGATCTCCACTTCATCAAGCAGCAAGTGGCAAACCGACTACTTAAGGTGCACCATGTTCCTTCTATTGATCAAGCCGATGTTCTTACCAAGTCGTTGTCACACCGATTCTTCACTCAGCTGCAAAGCAAGCTTCAAGTTCTTCCAGACCATGCGTTCGAATTGCGGGGGGGTGTTAAAGATAATGCAACTGATCAATGCACTAAGCCTAAGGACCCACCTTGATCAAGGATGAACCAAATAGTACAGACCATTAAACCAACTGATACATGTTATTGATTTTCTTGGCTTTTTGTGCTCTTTGTACCTGCGCAGGTACAAAGAGCACCATGTATACGTGCCATTTTTCCATTGCTTTCTAGACTAGGGTTTCAGTGCATTTGCATCTATAAATAGCCTTGTAAAACTCTCTAGCCCCAAGGAACAATTAATGAGATCCGAAAATACCTTCTTTAGAATGGCTTGTTGCGCTTTAATGTTTCTTGTCAAGATATGGTTTTCTATTAATTTGGTTCCTTAAAAAAATATATAATGATTGCACCAATATACTGTTGGGAGAACGTTAATACAAAAACTTGTTCAAATCAACAAACAAACCAACAAGAAGTACAAGTAGAGAATAAATAATGCTAGCAAAATGCAGCAGCGAAACACCAGAAATTTTAGTGTGGAAAACGTCTTAAACGAGAGTAAAAACCACGGGACCCGTAAGCCACGTAATTCTTCAATTTTGTTCCTCTAGTTCAACAACTAGAGGAACAACATAAACATCTAGTTAATTTAAACCTTCAATTTTGTTAACAATAACACCATCGAGATATACACACTATCTTGGCAACAAATAAGAGAAACAAGCAAAACGAATGGGACAAAACCAAGACCGCAACAGTTTTGTTTTGCCAAAAGCAGGCAGCTCTATACCTGTCAAAATCCAATCTCCACCGTTCAGAACGAAGCTAAGTGGGTGACGAACCTGTTGGCAAAGTTTCGCAACGATCCAACTGTTCAAATTCTGGAAATCTGATGTTTACCGGATTAGCGGCCTTCAAATTTGAGAATCCCTAGTTTTCTCTATTATTTTTGTGTTCCTTTTATTTCTCTCTTTCTAATTTCACTTTGACACACCCCACAATGTGAACTAGGGTGTTGGGAAGATGTTGGGCCAAGCCCACAATGTGGACTGACCCAACATATATAGATTCCCATTCTTGATTCTTAACATCTTACGTAAAAATCGGAATAGTAGCAGGTCAGGCTAATTGTTTGTATAGTTGTATGGAGAAATTCGAATATTTTGTACAAACTATTATGGGTAGAAATGAAAACATGAAACATTTTAGTTTTAAAACAAAAAAGTACATAATATCACAAAAATTCTATGGAGCCATTAGATTGTTTTCTTATGGAGCCATCTACCATTTAATGTATTGACACATGTCCAAATTGTATTTATTCACTACAAAATTTATAAATTTTAGCGGCAGTTTATTTTTAATTTAGCGGCGGTTTCTAACCGCCACCAGTGCACTTACCAGCATTTATTAAACTGCCGCCTATACAAATGTCGCAAGTAATTTAGTAGCAGTTTCACAAAACCGCTGGAAAAAGTGAAGCTATATATTTATACCACAATAAATGCGTTTTTTGCAACATTAATTAGCGGCAGTTGATAACCGCATCTAATTACAAATGTAGCGGCAGTTTTTAACTGCCGCAATTTATATATATATATATATTTTTTTTCTTTTTTGTGGCGGTTCTCAAAACCGCCGCTAACATTTATCACTAACTAAATTACCATATCTGTAGCATTTTTAATTCCTGCCTATTCCATCATTCAATTTATTATAAACAAAATTATTATAACTCACTTGACGTCAAAATATCATGATTTACTTAACCAATAATATCATCCAACATGTAGAACAATTTACATGAAAAACCAACACAAATTTGTCCAATTTTAGAAGTCGATCACCATAGTTAATAAAATTCACCAACAAAAGTATATTAACCCAAAACAAAAGCCCCAGTTAGAGTATAGTTCAAAATGATACGAGTAAGAACCCTAAATTACATCACGACTAGAGGATGAATCTCTTCTTTCATTCTCTGAAGGAGGTGGATGAGTGCTTCTTTCATCAGAAGGTCCCTGCATTTGAAATAAAAATGTAATTAGTTATGTCTCATAACTTTAAACAAATATTACTACTCTAAATATTTTGACAATTGTATTACACTAAAAACATAAGTAATAAACATACACACTTTTGTAAAAATTACTCACAGTTTTTGATGTTTGGGTTAGCCAACTAGCAAATTGTTCGGGTACTTTCCCCATTGCATTTTCGAAAATTGTAGCAAGAGCCCCACCTAGATTCTTTTTCAGCTCTTCCATTTGTACATTTTGTGCTTGCAACTGAAGATTTTGAGCTCTCAATATTGATTTTGTAGCAGCCAACTCTTTTTCCATACTAGCAACATGTTCCCTCATTTGACCATCATTAGACCCAAATCGACATCCGAATGCAATAGTTGGACATGGTCCAAAACCTGCCCCACGAACACGACCTGCATGCTCCTTTCCAAAAACCCTACCAAGTGGGTCATCAGGTAAAGCAAACCGAGACTGGGAAGAATATGAACTTCGACTCATTTCCCGTATAATTTCATCCTATGAGGAGTGACAAAAAAAAAAAAATCATTATTTGTAATCTCTTTATTACCAGAAACCACAAAAATCACAGTATCCCTAAAAGCTTGGTGTAACATAAGTGTCTTTATATCCTAAAAGCTAATGTTTTCTTGAAAGTAGAAATTTAAACTAGATGAACAATGACATGCCGACACAGATAATAGAACTGAATGTAAATTATATTTGACCTAGTTGTCTTAAGGTGGTAATGATATTTACCTCTGTTTATGTTTTCCTTTTTATAAAGCATATGAGAATGTGAAATGACCACAAAAGATGTCTGGTTTCATAAATTAGATAGAGTCGGAGTATGTAACAATAGTGTGATAGAAGAGTTTATAATTTCCATAAGCATATTTCAGAAATCAGTTGAACGCATTTTTCAGAGACAATTTGGCGAGTGTTAGAGCAAAAACTTTGACCCCATTTGCAAGATTAGGGAAATCAGTTGAAATCAGTTGAACGCATTTGAATATTATAATAATCACAATACAATAACACAGTAAAAAAGAATCAAAATCCCACACTACAAAAATACTATTAGGGAAAGACAAAGAAGGATTTATTAACTCACTGATTTATTTTTAGCTTCATCATTAACATATGTCCCGTCTTGTCTTTTGTGTGTATCGAGCCATAATTCTGAGCGATTGACCTTACGCCCGAGTTCATTTTCCTGAAATGGTAATTAATTTACGTGCTAATAAATTGCATTTACAAAACAACAGACATTAAATAACAAACTAAAAGAAAGTAATCACAATACCATTTCAGCTCTCCTTCTAGCAAAACTTTTAGATCCATTAGTATGTGGAATTTTTTGACACTTTCTACTTTCAGCATTTATCCGACACATCTCCTAATAATACATAAAAAAAAATTATTAGATGATGCCGCGTACATAAAAAGTAAATTTAAATGCATTACCTTTGATTTTTCAGATAAACGATTGATAACAAAAGTTGACCACTGATCTCGATGGATTCCAGCAGGACAATTGCTTATTAATTGTTCTCTGGTCAATGAAGGATAAACAAACAGAAGTTCTTAGTTCTTAGAGATTTAGACCGTATTTTTTCTCTTAAACTCATATGATAATGAAAAAGACGTTGTAATGAATCAACTTCAACCTTGTCAAAGAAGGGTCATAAAATTCTACCCATAATGCGGACTTGTGATTACTCCATTTTCTCCCGATATTGCAAAGAATCCACCGTTTTGCTATCTCGACATTTTCAAAGTGAAATTTTGACTTCAAGATAAGACGGCAAACATGATTACCCATGTTGAAAACTTAACATTTTTAAAGAATATATTTCAAATAATTAATGCTATATTTACCATGATTGACTTGCTGAATATATCATTTTTATATTGGCTCGGCACTTTTCTCCAGTCATCATAGTTGATAGGAAAAAAAGAAGCCTGCCTTGCTAGTTCTGATAGCACACCAGACAACAATCCAGCTGCATCCAAGGTGGGTGCTTGCATACTATCAAATGGAACCATGACTCTCTCACCCGAAGAAAGACTCCAAACATCAATTGTTTTCATCTTTTTTTTCTTCACAACTCCTTCTTCATCTGAAAGAAAATTAACAAATATTAATATTTTCAAATGTACGTTTATCAAAGGAATGTAATAAAATATAACAGTTCATACTTATCACTTCAACTTCCCATGCAGTTCTTCCCTTTTTTCTGGTTGACGAAGATTGGTCCTGAATTGAATTTTCATAGTTTCCACTAGACGTTTCCTCAACAGACTCATTAACTTGTTGCTCGTTATGTACACTTTCATCAGGCACTTCATTCTGGTCTTTAGTATGAGTGTTGGAAGATGCCTGGGATTGTTCTGAACCTAGCATTCTCTTATTCAAAGTCCTTTTAGACCTCGGCATCTCTGCAACAAACAAAGAACATAAAAAATGTCTACTGTATAAATTCAAAAGCTTTGCAATTTTACTCCTGTACTTTCAGTAATTTCAAAGTCTAAACAACTTTCACAATACTCTTAACTCTTAACCAACTTTCTGCTTGATAACTCATTTAATCCTGAATTTCATAAACAGGTTTTACTCACCTTTATGATTTAAAGAATCATAAGATACACAATAAATTGTGTACTTGCCTTAGTGACCCTAAATGATCAGAATCTCCTGGCAATAATGAATTCAGCTATTGGTCATTCACGATTCTACAAAAAAAGAATAAGAAGAATTGTTAGCATAGAAATTGGACAATTTATCATATAAATGAATGAGAAAAAAATGATAAGTGCATAAATGTATGGATAAACTAACATAAGTAAAAAATGAATCAAAATAAATGTGTAATAAACAGAACTTAACCATTTTTATCAATATTATTCACATCGTCTACATTCTCAACTATATGGGATGCTTCCTCATCCATTTTGTCCCTTGATAAACACAAATTTTCAATGTCATTTGAAATTATCAGGTTTTTGTCGACGAGACGAGGCGCAATCTCATGCATACAATTGTATTCATTTTCCCCCATATCAAAAAAATCCCTCGGTTTACAAGGTATTGCAACACTCCAGTCTTTATCCAACTCGTTGGTAACATAAAACACCATCTGAGCTTGGACAGGTAAGACGTATGGTTCGTCGTCAATTCTATCTCCTATATGTATTCTGTTGGAAAAGTTAACCTCGGTGAATCCAAAACAATCTTTTCTTATCCCTCTAGAAGTAGTTGTGTTTGCCCATATACACTTGAATAGTGTAACAAAAAATCTCCCGTAGTAGTTAAGTTCAACAATGTCGATCAGTTTTCCGTAATAAGCAACATCTCCAACTACTCCATGGACATCACGGCTACTTGCAACACTTGGAGTTCCAGCAAACAAAAACACTCCACTATTTTGTGTCTTTAACCCTTCTTCTCTGTTCATTGTTCGAAACCTTAAACCATTAATGTTATACGAGGAATATCTTCTAGCATGATCAAGTGGCCCTCTTGCTAAAAACTTAATATCATCAGACACTTCCTCCAAGCCATCAACGTTCGTCATCTGAAATGCAACAACTAACATTAGTAACATTTAAGTTTGTATATAACAATTTTTATAAGGTGTAACACTTACTCTCCTCGAAAACCAACTAGCAAAATCTCTATTAACAACTTTCTGAATTTCTGCTGATGCTCTTGTACGACTTCTTAGTCGTCTTTTCGTTAAAATTTCAAATTCCCTATGCGATAGAAATATTCACATTAAAAATGTAAATTTATAATTACTGTGTAATGTATAATCTTTTAAAGAATTACTTACTTAATATATTCGTCAACAAACCCACAATTCATCAGGACATATCTATGTGCTTGTTGTTTCTCCAAATCAGCCAATCGAAAAACTGAACCACTACCTACTGGTCGACCAATTTTTTTGAAAATGCTATTCTGGGTTTCATTATGAACTGGTACATCATTGACACGAGGGGCTCGATTAAATCTTGTCTCGATTCCATCTAAATACCTTGAGCAAAAGGTAAGACATTCCTCTGCAATATACCCTTCAGCTATGGAACCCTCCGGTTGAGATCGATTTCGTACATGAGACTTTAAATGTCCCAAATATCTACGCAATAGAAAGAAAAAATAAATGAATATATAAAGAGTTATGCGGAATATTTTATTTTTCTTATGCATACTAACCTCTCCATGCCACACATCCATCGGTATGGAACTGGACCTCCAAACTTCACTTCATCAACCAGATGAACAATCAAATGCACCATGACAGTGAAAAATGATGGTGGGAACACCATTTCCATTTGGCAGAGTGTTAAAACAATACGACTTTGAAGGTTATCAAGTTGTTGAGTACTTAGAACTTTAGAACACAGTTGTTTGAAGAAATTACCCAGCTCAACCAGAATAAGACAAATTGGATTCGGTAACAAGTTACGGACAGCAATAGGCAACAAATGTTCCAAGATGATATGACAATCATGACTTTTTAGTCCATGAATTTTTCGGTTTCGTATATCGATACATCTAGATATGTTGCTGGAATAACCATCTGGAAGTAATACATTATTTAGTGTTGCAAGGAATATATCTTTCTGTGCATTTGACATGGTAAAACAAGCTGGAAGATATTTTTCTTGCTCATTAGGCCAAAGATCTCCTCTTATACCCATTACCTCTAAATCCTTCCGAGCACTTAAATTATCTTTTGATCTCAAATGGTCATTAAGTAAAGTATACAATATATTGTCAAAAACATTTTTTTCAATATGCATGACATCAAGATTATGGCGTAACAAATTGAATTCCCAATAAGGGAGCTCGAAGAAAATACTTTTCTTTTTCCACTGATGCACTTCACCACCTTCAGTTCGAATCCCTCGTGAGCGTTTTCCATTCTTATTCGTTCGTGAATTTTTACCTAAGGTAACCTGAATATCTGCAACCTGACTTAAAACATCAGAACCTGATAAATATTTTGGAGGATTTCTCAATTCTTCATTGCCGTCAAACTTAGCACGATTATGCCTATATGGATGAGTAGACTCCAAGAAACGTCGATGACTCATGAAACACCATTTTTTACCGTGAGGAAGGCGAAATGGTGAAAAGTCGAAGTTACAAGAGGGGCATGCTAGACCTGTATGTATATTCCAACCTGATAAGTTGCTCAGCCCAGGAAAATCACTAATGGTCCACAACAATGCCGCCCGCAATCTAAAATTGTGATTTTGTGAGGCATCAAATGTTTCTAGTCCATCCCGCCACAACTCATTTAGCTCTTTAACTAGAGGTTGCAAGTAAACATCTATGTCATTCCCAGGCAACTTTTTCCCAGGAATGATCATAGACAAAATGAGAGAAGTCTGTTTCATGCACATCCAAGGAGGCAAGTTATACGGAATTAAAATCACCGGCCAAGTGCTATGGGTAGAACTTTGATATCCGAACGGGTTGAAACCATCAGTAGCTAACCCTAATCGAACATTTCGTGGATCAGCAGCAAATTCTACATGTCTTTCGTTAAACTGTTTCCATGCTCTAGAATCCCTAGGATGTCTCATTAACCCATCCTGACTAATATCCACAGCATGCCATCTCATATATTCAGCTATTTTAGAAGACATGAACAACCGTTGTAGCCTAGGCTTAAGGGGAAAGTAACGTAGAACCTTGGCAGGCTTTTTCTTTTTGGACTTACCAATTGACAAGTTTTCATTTCTCTGTTTTTCTTGCTTCCATCTTGAAGTGTTGCATACCTTGCATATTTCCATATTCTTATCGTCCCCCCAATACAACATGCAATCATTCGGACATGCATGAATACAAGTATAATTCAAACTGAGTTTGTTTATAGTTTTTTTGGCCTCATAAAATGAATCAGGCAATCTTGCATTTTCAAATGCATCTTTCAATAGTTCAAAAATCATAGACATGGCTTTATTACTTATTCCACATAAACACTTGATGTGATACAACTTCAACAAGAATGATAGCTTCGTATACTTAACACACCCTTCATACAATTCTTGGGTTCCATCTCTAAGCAGCTCATAAAATATCTTACTTTCTTCACCACCCTCGCCACCCGATTTCTCACTACCCTCACCACCAGATAGTACTCCATCCTCATTTACCATTTTATCTGATTCATTTATACCATGTGAAACATGTGCAAAAACATCATGAATAAGATTCATTACAGAATTCTCATCTTGCACATTCATATGGGCAGCAACAAGAGAAGAATTAGAAGTGGGAGAACTAGAAATGGGAGAAGTAGAAGTGGGTGCAGGCCCACCTTCGCCATGCCAAACCCAATGAGTATATCCAGGCAAAAACCCATTGCAAAGCACATGCTCTTTCACTTCAAGTTTATCTAACCATAGTCTGAACTTGCATTTTACACAAGGGCACAATATATTTCCATCAACAGATTGATGCTCAAGTGCAAACTCAATAAATTTATCCAATCCCTCTAAAAACTCATGTGTATTTCGTGGCAACTTTATCCAAGATTTATCCATGAAGAAACACCTGATTGCTATGAAAAATTACCTGAGCAAACTAAGTATGGATTATATTAGGAGAGTTCAAAATAAAACCACATTTTCTTTACGACAAGAAGTTTATAAGACACAGGCAGCACAAATGCACAGTTCCATATATAGCAAAAAAAATTAAGTGAAAAATACATTACCATACCTATATCCCAGCACTGCAATAACTAGCAAAACCAAATAGCTCCCAGGAAGACAATATTGAAATTTTCTTTTAAGTCCTCTTAACAAGTATCTGTAGGGAAACAAAAGACAATAATAAATAATAAAAAGCAATAATAAACAACTATAGGATACAAATAACTATAAGATGAAATTGCAAACATGAAAGGAATCTATTATGACAAATGTAAATGATGTCTGGGGAATAAACTAATAACCCCTAAAACATTATGTTTTTTTTGCAGTTTACTATATCAACATACAAACTATATCAACATTTAGGTGTTTTTTTGCAATTTTTTTGAGTTGCTGGAATAATAATGTGAAATGACATCAAAACCTTTTGTTCAAGCCTAGCCAATACATTAAGCTGGGGAAAAATATAATCATGGAGATTGTGATGATTTATTTAACACCCAATGTTTTTTATTTTTTATTACAATTTATTTAATAAGCCTTCAAATAAAGAGTTTCACCTGCACAACCTCTCTATATACTCATTACCAATTCACACCCATTGTGTCATGCATGGTTGCTGGAAATAAAAATTCATGAACCAATATATATCCTAATTCGCCAATTAACATCAATTGTCTAATGCCAAATACTAAGTAAAATCTCTAATTATTTGAAATTACATGCTTACACCATGGTGAGAATTAGGAAAAATCAGAAATATGGAAAAGCCAATATTGAAAATATGATTGATAACAATTCTTCAAATGGCAAACAAATAGAGAAGAAAAAAATTGAAATATTCATGAATCTAAGAATGAAACCGATGGAAAACGAAGAAGAATGCAAAAAAAAATTAAAATCTCCTAAAATCTAGGTTTACCCAACTACATAGTTCGAACAGTTGAGCTTGAGCTCCGAGCGATGGTCGATATTCAGTTGAAGAAGGATAATCTAGGGTTTGAAAAACGCAATTGGGGTCCTTCCTTTCACTTGAGCTTCGAGCGATGGTCGAATCTGGAATAGATTTTTGCAAGCTCAAGTCGAATCTGGAATAGATTTTTGCGAGAGAGATGGTCGAATTTTGAGGAGATGGTTTTTTTTGAGAGAGTTGTTTCTCGTGTTTTTGGTTGGGAGCAGAATAAGTGTTACAAGAAGTTTTTTTATTTGAATTGTTATATTTATTTAATACACTAATAAGTAACAACAATAGTGCCAGTTAAATAAATGTTTGCTTATATTAATTCGTGGAATACATTTGTGGCGGTCAACAAACTGTTGATAAATATTCAATTAATAGCAGTTATTGAAAACTGCCACTAAACTTTTGCAGCCAAAGGTGCCATTATTTGTAGTGATTGTAGGACACGTTTGAATATACTATTGGTGAATAAATGTGGATGACTCCATAAGTCGAGTCATTCGATGACTCCATAGCAAAACTGCATAATATCATTAGATATAAAATCTTCAAAACGTTAAAAATTTTCAACTAAATTTGAAAATAAAAAAATTCATCAAGAAAGCGCAAAAAATATAGAACAGTAAAAGTTATTTGATAAATTCTAAATACTGATGTTTATATACGAATTTATGTATACTTATTTAAAGCCACATAGGCATTTCTGATACTAATACTTCCATGAATAATGTATTATATTTGCAGTTGTTAAAATTATTCAATAACTTCTGGTATCTTAAATAATTGATGAATCTAATATCACTTGATTATCAATATGTATAAGCATAAGTTGTATAATTATGTTGGTAGTGTTTCGACTGTCAACGTCCCACGTCGACTGATCACGAGCTAAAATAATCAGGTGGTTTAAATGTACGCTAAAAAAAAATTCGTGAGGGTCAAACACAAAGCAAACATCTTACTGTTGCACTGAGTTGTCCATACGAGCTCGCGAAGCTTAAGAAACTATATATCACTAAAAATTCTAATGTTTAAATAATATTTCATATTTTCAAAATCTATTCATATTTTAATAAAAATATAAATTCATAACATACTATTCATTCACATAGGTTTAATTTTTGTTATAGATAGTTTCACTGCAATATGACCCAAGCTTCGTGATTTGGTTCGTTTAGTGGAACTTTGAATTAGTTGGGAAAATTGTAGTTTTATTACTTCAATAACTTAGTGTATTTTCATTTTTGTCTAATAATTTATTGAAATTTGAAAGTGGTCCAATAATTTTAAAATGTAAGAGTTATTGAACTAATTTTGAACTATATAACTTTTGGATTCTAGCATTCTGGATCAAAATTGGACCAAATTAATTAAAACTAAATAATTATTGGACTAATTTTGGACCCCAATAAATTGTTGGGCAAAAAGAAAAATCCTCTAATTTAGTGGACTAAAACTGCAATTTTTCCTAATTAGTTTATAGATGGCCTACTAAATTAGTGATCAGACGAATTTATTAACCATTCACTCGATGGATACGAGGACTACTAGTTTACAACAATTTTGAAATAATTTTTTAATGTATATCAATTTTCCATATGAGTAAAAATTTAGTGATGAAGCTAAAGTGTTGGTGTAAATTACCATATACTTCGAAAATTACCATATTGTAGATCCAATTTGTTCAATACTTCATTAATAAGTGAAACTCATGAAACATATATAATGTTTACAACTTTAGAGAAAATCTTTTTGTTTGGGTAACATAATATAAATTCAAAACAAGGCCATGATAATTTGTGTTCATTTTAATACCTCAGAAAAATCCCCGCCCTTATTGTGGTACTCCCGTCGTTTTATTATTATTATTATTTTTTATGTTAAGGTCCAATGTAAATATAATATAACTGTGAAAAATAGTGTACCGAGCATCTGATCATCAACAAATAATCAGAGTTTATTTTTTTAGTATGTCTCTTTAGATAAAAGGGTTTTACGCACACTAATTTGCAGAAATATATAATTATATATTATGTGGAGTTTATATTCAATTCATCATTAATTATACACAAATCATAAACTCTCAAAAAAGTATTGTTTACGTTGCATGCTCAAATAAGGAAAAAGAAAAGTAAAAATATATGGAATAGATAAATGATGCTCCAAAATATACTTTAGTATATATTTAATTAATTAACACACCCATTGGGCAAAAGAAAAAGGATATTTAGTACTTTGTTTGGACCTTATTTCATACATTACTTCAATCCAACAAGATCAATGAAACTATTTTTGAAACTTTAACTTGGGATGAAATACTCAAGGACAGATATTTTCCTGAAAGCTCCATTTTCAAAGCTGAGAGGACTCAAAAAAGTTCGTGGTTGTGGAACAGTTGGCTATCAGTGCTGCCTTTCTTTACTAACTGTGTGAGAACTGAAATCAGAAATGGCCTTAGTACTAGAATTGATGATATAAACTGGGTTCCATTTCTAAAAAAGCCTGCTCCAGTTTTGATAGAATTAGCTCGAGGGCATCTGATTTGGGTAAAAGATTTGCTTCAAAGCAATGGAAAGGAATGGAACAGCTGGCTAGTTGAACAGGTTTTTGACAAAGAAGACAGTGCTGCAATCCTTAAGATCAACACACTCAATCCAACAAGACCAGATAGGCTGCTGTGGAGACCTGACTCAAAGGGCATTTTTTCAGTTTCCAGCACTTATAACTGCTTGATTGATCAGAAGCTTCTTAAGCTGGACATTCCTGAGGCCAGCACAAATTACTTCCCTCCACAGCAAATTTTTCAAAGGTGCTGGAAAATGAAAGTGCTTGGAAAAATTAAGCACTTCATTTGGAAGTGTATTTCAGACACATTACCATCAGCTATGAATTTGAGAAGGAGAGGAGTTGAAATAGCTGCTATATGTTCAATCTGTGGGGAAAAACCAGAAACAACAGAGCACATTCTTTTTTCCTGTGCAAGAGCAATCAGAATTTGGGACAAAGCACCAGTACATTGGGAAGGATTTCAGGACTTCACTTTTTCCTTCAAAACCTGGTGGCAGCACATTAGTTCCTTAAATCAGAATGAAGTTGTACAAGCCAGAATCCAGTTAAGCACTTATATTCTATGGTGGCTATGGAAGTCACGCAACCTCTGGATATTCAAAACAACTCTTATGCCTGACTACATGGTGATAGCTGCAGCTCACAAGGATTGGCTTGAAGCATCATTAGCTGTTGGTAGTTAGGCTGCTGAAGTTGTTGTTGCTATTATTAGGACTTTTTCTTTCCTTAGTTTTTTCCTTTTGTTTTTTCTTTGTTTTATCAGTTGGTGATAATGATATCTAGCTAGGCCTTATGGCAGTGGAGAGATTCATTACTCCTTGTATTTTTCTTTCTTTCTTAGTTTAGCTGTTGTTGAGGTTCTAGGTACTCTGCGTAGTACCTCTCAGTTTCTGTTTTAGTTTCTCGTTCTTTGGTTGTAGACACTGTTTTGGATTTATTTATATCATCTCTATCGTTTCGACC
>BKCP01005960.1:144947-208274 GCA_008636005.1 Striga asiatica | reverse complement strand
TTTATGTATATGTGTGTGAAGTATTTTGGTTGGAAATGGAGATTTTGTTTTCTGACACCGAAAGGGACCTCCTAATTGCTCAGAGGGACAAAAGGGTGGAGAAGTTAAGTACAGATTTCTGACACAAAGGATCTCTCTCTTATAACAACATGAGAGAGAGAAGAGAGAGAGAGAAGAGAGAGAGAAGAGAGAGAGAGAGAACGTGTAAGGGAATGGGAGAAAAGGGAATCTTGGGGGAGGGAAAGGATTGGAAATGGGAGGTGAGAGAGGAGACTTGAGAATCAATCCTTCGTGATTGAAATTTTTAAATTTTATTTATTTTTTAGTCCAAAAGTATATAAAAAACATATATATTAATGTATACACTCCCTCCCCAAAATTATTTTACTTTTTTTTTCTTTTTTTTTTTTCAGGAATTCAAGACTCATTTTGTCAATTTTTTTCTTCTCAATCAATCTATCTATCTTTGTTTAATTTTATAGGAGCATAAATATTGGTCAAGATCAATATTTATTAATTCACCAATACTCATTTCTTACGATTTGTTTTCCCTCTTTCAAATTTGTGCTGAAATTAATTTAAGAAAGATAAAGTAATTTTGGGTGGGAATGTAATAAAAATAGCATTTTAGTGTGTGTTGATTCACTCATTTTGATTTATTTTATTATTTTTATTTTTATATATTTTTTTGTTTTTTGGATGGGGTTTTGGGGGAAGGGTTTGGAAGTGAAAAAGAGAGATGATGTGGGCCTGGATAAGGGCCAACCACCATATGATCGCACATGGTTCCATTACAACCCCACTTGGCTTGGGGGCCCACTTTTGGGTCCATTATTGCTATCCATCTACGCCATCTCTGTTGCCCTCTTTACATAAGTATTTCTATCATCTTTCTATTTTATATTTCCTCTTTTGTCACTTTTCGGCCGTTACCAATTCCACTGATAAAAAATGGGGGCCGCCGCCGCCGCCGGCAGCCACCTGTGTGTGGTGGTTGGGCTTATCCATACATCTATAGACTATATCTATAGATATATATTCACAAATGACTATGTCTGTTATTGTTAGGACTTCGTAACTAGTTTACAGCTCAGAAAGGTATCTAGCATGGTAATTTATGAAAAGAAAAAGTGACTTCATGAATATATAAAAAGAACATAAATAAAGAAGAATAAAAAATATTATAATAATGTTCTTTAATTTACTTATGTATAATTGACTATTGAGTTTGCAGATTTGAGGAGAAAGTGTAATTAAGTTTGCGTGTTTACAAGTTCAACACGCATTTGACAAATGACCAATTTTAATAGTCTCAATCATGCTTAATTTTGAATTTATGTGGTGACATGACTTCCCTAAGTCACACTTATAATATTAAAATACGATTAAAATTAAATATCAGGCATGTTACTTTTGAAGTCTTAACTGTATTTTAATTTTATTTCAAAATTAGCGTCATATAAATGGGAAGGTTAGTTTGACGATGCTGACAAGAATTAATTTCTACTCTCACTTTATAACTTGGTTAATCATGGGAAACCTTATGATTAATCTTGACTTTTAGGTGGAGTTAGTTTGAAAAAGATAAATAAAAATCTGTAGCATTAGCGTAATCAATATGGTTTATCCAAAGATAACATATCCTGCAAAGCCTCTACTGTATGGTGTGATATATTGCTGTTGACAAAGACCATTAGTGCAAAATTATTATTATTTTATTATTATTGTTGTTGTTGTTAAGTATTAATAAAGAACTTTAAAAATACAATTAGGTTGATTTCTGTAAAGAAATAATTACTAATTTTGTAACTCAAATACTCAATCATATAAATAGGGGTGGATCAAACGGGTCTACTCCTAAAATGAGTAAATAAGACTCAATCATATCCACTAATTTTATGTAGATTAATGACTTATATTAATTAATTGTAATAAAATTAATTATGCATAAAAAATAACTATTATTATATTAAAATTAATTGTATAATAATTCACTAGCTTTGACCAGCCGCTGGCGGACGTTGACCAGCAGTCGGCCTGAACATTGTCAAAAGCATGTCGTCGTCGCCGTTCATGTCCCCGCCGTCGTCCCTCTCCATGGCAAACTACCGGCCGATGTTCCGTCGCCGCCATCGAAGACCTCCGGCAGCCATCGTTGGAAGTGGTTCTTCATGCAGCGAGACGGTGACCGCTAGCACTGTCGATATGCATTATACCGATGAGGCCCGATTTGCTTCTAAAACAAATTGCGGGCGTCGTCGGAGTATGGTCAAGAGAGTGCGTTGTATAGGAAAAGAAAATCCTGCTACAGGCTGGCGGAACGTGGTGCTCAGGGTGGAGAAGATCACGGCGGCGACAGGGATGGAGTGGTAGATCGTGGACTCGGCTCACGCGAGCGCCAGCGAGACTCTCGAGGCGACGCTGAGGCTGGGAGGAGATCTGAGTCGGAATTGGGACGACAAAGGATACGCCAACTGCCATAGGATGGTGCTCTCCGAAGAGATGGAGGCACTCGGATCAGACGAGACAGTGAGGACGGAGGTTAAAGAGTGGACTCACAGAGAGGATGAAATCGACCGTGAAATCAAATTTTTGATTTGGGGATTGGGCTTCTTTTTGTAAATTAGATAAATTTAGGGATCCCGACCAATTTTATAAACTTTTGAGTTACTGAGAAATAGATCCTTTAGTTCAATCTGTAATTTAAGCAAAAATTTAAAATTGGTCCTATAAGTTGGTCACTGTCCAAAAATCCAACCCGTCATTGACCACTTTCAATCTGGGTCCTATAATTTGTTAATTTCATCAACTTTGGTCTTCTTTTATCCGAACGCTGGATAAGAAAATGACGTGGCGTGACATGACAATTTTTTAATCTGATGTGGCGTGATTAGGGTTATGTGGGGAGATTAGAAAAGGCCTAATTAATTCACAATTCTTAAACATAATCAATTGGGTCAACTCCCAATTTTAGGGTCAACACAGCAGGGTCAACCGCCGCCAGCCGGCCGCTACCGCCGGTCGCCGGCCAGCGATCGCCGGAGAAACAAAATTCTTGAATAATACTGTGAACAAAAATTTCCACCGGTCTCTGGAAATTAAAAATTAAAATACTGTGAATGCTTTTTGAAGATTAAAATGCTCTTCACCTCGTGAATTCAGGAAGATTAAAATGCTCTTCCACCGGTCGTCCTCTCATTATGGCTACATCAACTCGTGAATTCTCTTTAATTATCTAAATTGAATTGAAATACTGTTTGAAGATAAAATACACACGTTCTATGAATTCTGTCACAGGGTCGAAGCGCAAGACATTAAAGTCAGATATTGTGGGGAAAAAAAAAACATCTCAAATTTGTCAATTGGAAGAAGGAGAATCAGGATTGGCGCCGAGATCCACTGTCGGCGGCGCGACCATGAACGGTACCGCTCAATCTCAGACGTCTTAGGGATCGGGAATTGTAGGGTTCCTTGAGAAGGGGAGGGAGAAAAATGGGAGCGAAATTTCCAATGAAAGCAGCGACGGTTCTTCAGGCTGGCCGAACACCGGGAACAACGGTAGAGCTTCGTCATCCGTCGACCGCATATCCAGTAACGGTGGTGGGATCCGGCAGCAACACGAGGAGCTTGAGGAGATTTTTTTTATTATTATTTTTATTTTAATTCCTTATAAATCCTTAATACACATTTCAACTTCAGTCCCATCACTTTTAAACTTCCTCTACACTCTCTAAAGCTAATTTCTCTTTCCAAATCACTCCCCATATATATACTACTTTTATTATTAATCATTTATTTTACACTAAAATCATAATAAATTGGAAAAGATTTCAACTCTCTCTCTCTATTCCCGTCTTCTCTCTCTCCGTTGCACCACCACCATGGGCGTTTGCAAAGCCAAGAGGAACTCGAACTTTCAGATTCTAAATATTCTAGCAGCGGGGAGGAGGAGGAGGAGGAGCAGCTAGAGGCAGAGTACCAGAAATTGAAGTACCAGAATAGCCCCGCCACCGCCTCTCGGAAACCTAACGCCGGCCTCGACTGATTTTGGGTATTGAAAGTGGGGAGGAAAATTAGGGCCAGGGTTTCGACTGATTTGCAGATGAAGTTTTTTGGGGACCAGAGGGGGGTCGATTTCGTTGACTGCGGTGTTTGGGCTTTGAAATTTTTCTCCGACGGGGATTACAGGAACTTTGTGACTAAATTTCAGGGTTGCTTGTTTGAAAATGTGTATGGATTGAAACCAACAGAGGAAAACAAGGTGAAAATCGCATAACCACTTGCTTCCATCTCAAAGTGGCTTGAAGTGGCGAAGCTTCGTGAAATGGTACCATGATGTCCGCAATTGGAGCTCTAAGTGACAACTGGTATTCAGATATTATAGATAATTTTAGACTTTGACCTGTGCTTAATTGTCTCCAGTATCATAGTACATCGGCATCTACAACTCAAAATAAAAGAATCTAACATACCTGAGGAAGCACACAAGGACCAAAAATTTATTTGTTCAATCCCATTAATGCCTCAAGTCGTACAACAAGGACTTTCTGGGATGGGTGAAGCCCGAGGATTCGGATGATTCAATGTGGGAGGATGGAGATGTCGGTGAATGGAGAAGTCCCGATAAGGCCCGTTCGATGGAGTTTTCAGACAGGGAGAATCAAGACTTGCTAACAAGATCTTTCCATTTAAGCACATATTTTAGGTAACAGGGGGCTGCTGAATACTAAGCAGATTTAGATAGGGATAAAAATTAGAAAGGATGGTAGCATAATGTTAGGAGTGTATGGCTGTTTTTTCTTTAGTGTCCAATCTTGAGCCTAATCTTTATTAGATGCTAAAGTCACCAATAAACCACAATGGTTTGTAAATCACAAGCAGATACGGTTTAACTGAAAGGTGTTCATCGTTCATAGATTGTCCTTATCCAATTTTACTATGATTAGTTTTCAAGAGATTTCGTTTAATGCATTTTTCCGTTTTATTTGTTTCATGTAGTTGAATTCAACTTAAAACAAGCAATAGCAACAATATTACTAGGAGCATATTTAATACTATTTTCGCCCGTTGCCCTCATGTATGGTTATGGAATTGCTTGATTAGATCTGCATATTTAATATTGTTTTTGCTTGTGCTGTTATTATTAATTTATTTGAGGTTGCTTGAGTTAGAATCGATCTTAAGAAGGAAATCTGCATCTAAATGAATGTTGGGTCTGTCTGTTGACTTGTCCTATTTTAATGGCATTCTTGTTGAAGTTTTATAACATGATTGAAGTTTGGAAAGGTTGAAAATAGAAGCTTGGAGTTTATTTTATTATTTCTTTTTTCTTTCACTATTATCAATGAGTTTTGTGTGTGTGTGTGTGTGTGTGTGTGTATTTGGAGATTTTAGAGCTAAAAAACCAGTTTTATGTAAACCTACTTTCGGATCATTTGCTTGGTTTATTGGATATAACATGAGAAAATTGTCTTTTAAACTTATCCATACTCAGCTGGTGCTACTATTGTTTCTGTTATCCACATGCCAACATGAGAATTTATTTATGATGTAACTTTGATGGATACCCTAAGAAGTCTGCAAAATTGAACTTTAGTTTTGATGCTTCACAGAATGGGGAGACTTATAGTTAGTCTAGAAATGTTTTAACAGAATAGTATCCACAAATAAAGCTTTTAAACAAAACAAGACACTCGTGATCTCGGCTTGGTTTATTAAGGCTTGGCTCTGCTTGCTTAAATTCTTCATTTGGTCAATATTTACAAAAAGTAGTACCAAACCTTAGAGTAAAATAGTACCAGTTTTGTATTGTGTTAGTACCGGATATTGGGTCATCAGTACCACTTGTAACGAACACATAAAAACATCGAATTTCGGTCTCAAATGATGTTTAAATGACCCACAATCACTCTAACATTAGTTTATATGAGATTTAAAATGTTTTTAATTGAATTTAATCGCAAATTGGTCATGAACTCGACACACTATTGAGAAAACACTATTAATACACTTCATTTCATTAAATGGCACACTTCATCTCATAGAATCATCATACATGACTATTCCAAATTCTACCTATATGTTTTAACTTCCACTATTTTTCATTCAAATCACGCGTTGACGATCCACATGAAAAGGTAGACATGAAAGATTAAAAAACACGATTTTTAAAATAGTACCTGTTTTAGCCAAAATAGTACCGCATTTGCTCCTACGTGGTACCTCTTTTTGATCGATTAGTACCTACTTTTGTGAACGAAAATGTATTGTTTCAATTTTGGTCAACATTTACAAAGAGTAGTACCAGACCTAGAGTAAAATAATACCAGTTTTGTATTATGCTAGTACCGGATATTGGGTCATCAGTACCATTTGTAACGAACACATAAAAACACCGAATTTCGGTCTCAAATAATGTTTAAATGACCCATGATCACTCTCACATTAGTTTATATGAGATTTAAAATATTTCTAATTAAGTTTAATCACGAATTGGTCATGGACTCGACACACTAATGAGAAAACACTACTAATACACTTCATTTCATTGAATGTCACACTTCATCTCATAGAATCATCATACATGGCTACTCCAAATTCTACCTACATGTATTAACTTCCACTATTTTTCATCAAAATAACGCGTTAACGATCCACGTGAAAAGGTAGACATGGAAAATTAAAGAAAACACTATTCTTAAAATAGTACCAGTTTTAGCCAAAATAGTACCACATTTTCTCGTACATGATACCTCTTTTTGATCGATTAGTACCTACTTTTGCTACTTTTGTGAACGAAAATGAATGATTTCAATTTTTGTCAACATTTACAAAAAGTAATACCAGACCTAGAGTAATATAGCACCAGTTTTGTATTGTGTTAGTACTGGATATTGGTTCATCAGTACCACTTGTAACGAACACATAAAAACACCAAATTTTAATCTCAAATAACGTTTATATGATCCATGATCACTTTCACATTAGTTTATATGAGATTTAAAATAGTTTTAGTTAAGTTTAATCGTAAATTGGTCATGAGCTCGACACACTAATGAAAAAACACTACTAATGCACTTCATTTCATTGAATGACACACTTCATCTCATAGAATCATCATACACGACTACTCTAAATTCTACCTATATATTTTAACTTGCACTATTTTTAATCCAATCCACATGAAAAGTTAAGCATGAAGGATTAAAAAAATAGTATTCTTAAAATAGTACCTATTTTAGCCAAAATAGTTCCGTATTTTATTCTACGTGGTACCTCTTTTTAATCGATTAGTACCTACTTTTGTGAACGAAAATGGATTGTTTCAATTTTTGTCAACATTACAAAAAGTAGTACTATACCTAGAGTAAGATAGTACCAGTTTTGTATTGTGTTAGTACCGGATATTGGGTCATCAGTACCACTTGTAACGAACACATAAAAACATCGAATTTTAATCTCAAATGATGTTTATATGACCAATGATCACTTTCACATTAGTTTATATGAGATTTAAAATATTTTTAGTTTAGTTTAATCGTAAATTAGTCATGAACTCGCCACACTAATGAGAAAACACTACTAAATTCTACACTACTAAACACTTCATCTCATTGAATGATACACTTCATCTCATTGAATGATCATACATGACTACTCTAAATTCTACATATATGTTTTAACTTCCACTATTTTTCAACTCAATCACGCGTGAACAATCCACGTGGCATGGTAGACATGGAGGATTAAATAAATCACCATTAGTAAAATAGTACCAGTTTTGACATAAATAGTATCGCTTCTTCTTCTGCATAGTACCTGTTTTTAATCAATTAGTACCTACTTTTGGTCAATGAAAATGGATTACTTTAATTTTGGTCAACATTTGCAAAAATTGGTACCAGACCTAGAGTAAGATAGTACCAGCTTTTGGTGTTTTAGTACCAAATATCGAGTCTTTAGTACCAACTCCGACGAATATAAAAAAAACACCGAATTTTGGTCTCAAATGATGTTTATATGACCCATCATCACTCTCACATTAGTTTCTATGAGATTTAAAATGTGTTTAAACAAGTTTAATCGTAAATTGGTCACGAACTCAACACACGGATGAAAAAACACTACTAATACATTTCATCTCATTAAAAGACATACTTCATCTCATTGAATGATCATACATGACTACTGCAAATTCTAATTATATGTTTTAACTTCCACTATTTCTCAACCAAATCACGCGTGAACGATCCACGTGGCATGGTAGACATGGAGGATTAAAGAAATCACGATTACTAAACTGGTACTAGTTTTGACAGAAATAGTACTGCTTCTTCCTCTGCGTAGTACCTGTTTTTAATCAATTAGTATCTACTTTTGGTCAACGAAAATGAACTACTTCAATTTTGGTCAACATTTGCAAAAATTGGTACCAGACCTAGAGTAAGATAGTACCAGCTTTTGGTGTTTTAGTACCAGATATCGGGTCTTTAGTACCAACTCCGACGAACATAAATCAATACCAAATTTTGGTCTCAAATGATGTTTATATGACTCATTATCACTCTTACATTAGTTTCTATGAGATTTAAAATGTGTTTAATTAAGTTTAATCGCAAATTGGTCACGAATTCAATACACTAATGATAAATCACTACTAATACACTTCATTTCATTGAATGACACACTTCATCTCATAGAATCATCATACATGACTACTCCAAATTCTACCTATATGTTCTAACTTCCACTATTTTTCATCTGAATCACGCGTTAACAATCCACGTGTCATGGTAGACATGAAGGATTAGAGAAATTACGATTCTCAAAATAGTACCAGTATTAGCCAATATAGTACCGCATTTTCTTCTACGTGGTACCTGTTTTTGATCGACTAGTATCAACTTTTGGTCAATGAAAATAGATTATTAAATTGTGGTCAACATTTGCAATAATTGGTAGCAAACCTAGAGTAAGGTAGTACCATCTTTCGGTGTTTTAGTACCAAATATTGGGTCTTTAGTACCACTGGTAATGAACACATAAAAACACCGAATTTCGGCCTCAAATGATGTTTATATGACCAATAGTCACGCTCACATTATTTTCTATGAGATTTAAAATGTTTTAAATTGAGTTTAATCGTAAAATGGTCATGAATTCGACACACTAATGCGAAATCACTACTAATACACTTCATTTCATTGAATGACACACTTCATCTCATAAAATCATCATACATGACTACTCCAAATTCTACTTATTTGTTTTATCTTTCATTATTTCTCAACCAAATCATGCGTGAAAGATCCACGTGGCATGGTGGACATGGATGATTAAAGAAACCACGATTACTAAAATGGTACCAGTTTTGACAGAAATAGTGTCGCCTCTTCTTCTGCGTAGTACCTGTTTTTAATCAATTGGTACCTACTTTTGGTCAGGAAAAATGGATTACTTCAATTTTGGTCAACATTTGCAAAAATTGGTACCAGACCTAGAGTAGGATGGTACCAGCTTTTGGTGTTGTAGTACCAGATATCGGGTCTTTAGTACCAACTCCGACGAACATAAAAAAAACACCGAATTTCGGTCTCAAATGATGTTTATGAGACCCATTATCACTCTCAAATTAGTTTTTATGAGATTTAAAATGTGTTTAATTAAGTTTAATTGCAAATTGGTCACGAACTCAACGCACTAAAGAAAAAACACTACTAATAGACTTCATCCCATTAAAAGACATACTTCATGTCATTGAATGATCATACATGACTACTCCAAATTCTACCTATATGTTTTAACTTCGACTATTTCTCAACCAAATCACGTGTGAACGATCCACGTGGCAAGGATTAAAGAAATCATGATTACTAAAACGATATCAGTTTTGACAGAAATAGTACCACTTCTTCTTCTGCGTAGTACCTATTTTTAATCAAGGGTAAATAATTATTTGCAACCTGTACTAATCGCGTTTTCGGATTTTGCAACCTAAAGAATATTTTGTACTAAATTGCAACCTTTAATACACGGGTTTGCCTGTATCGCAACCTCCGTCCATCGGCGGCTCGTTTTCCACCGGAAAAGCGAGCGTGCGACGCACACGCACGAATCTTGAGGGTAGATTTGCCATTTTAAATTGTTTATCAAACTGCATTCTGGTCCTTGTGCTTTTGTGATTTTTTAAAATTGGCCTAGGGCCTGTTTGTAATTCTTAAAAGTGATTAAGGGCTGTTTGGTTGTTTGAAAATTCAAATTTAAAAAATTATAAACGAAACTTTCTAAAATTGTAAATCCGCCCCTAAAATATGTCAAATTTTCGAAACCAAGCCCTGCAACATCAAAACCCTACTTCACGTCAGCTCAGCGCCTGCCCGCCGCCGTCCCTCATCACCTTCCGCGTCGCTCGATCTCCGGCAAGAAGCCTCAGCCCAAGGCCGGCATACACTCGCCGGATTTCTCACGAGGCGGTCAAACTGCAGATTTTTTTTTTTTTTTTTTATGAATCCGCCATTAATGGCGGACGAGCTCGAGGCTCGTGTTTTGGCGTACCGCCGCAGAGGCAACAATCGCCGGCAGTGCAGCGTGGCGGTCGTGTACGGAGTTCCAATCGGGATTCCAAATCCCATTTTTTTTTTTTAATTTAGTCGCCCAGCGACGGCGGCCTTTGGCCGCGCGTTTTTCCGGCGGCTAGCCCGACGACAATCGACGGCAGCGGAGGGACGGCGAGGTCGGAAGATGAGAGACGGGCGATTGTTGAGAAGGGATTCAAAATCCCAAATCCCAGATTTTGTGTACGGGCAATTCGAACAAAACGATTCCAAATCGTTTCTCAAAATCTTTTATATATAAATATAAATCTTAGATTTAGATCGACCAAAACAAAACAATTCCAAATTGTTTTTCAGATTTGGCAATTCTCAGTGTGTAATACGAACAGACCAGAATTGCAGGCTTTTGCCCTAATTTTGAATTGGGTTTGTGAATTCAATTCAATTCAGAGTGTATTTGGGGGAGTCCAAAGGTCGCGTACATAAAATGGCAAATCTACCCTCAAGATTCGTGCGTGTGCGTCGCACGCTCGCTTTTCCGGTGGAAAACGAGCCGCCGATGGACGGAGGTTGCGATACAGGCAAACCCGTGTATTAAAGGTTGCAATTTAGTACAAAATATTCTTTAGGTTGCAAAATCCGAAAACGCGATTAGTACAGGTTGCAAATAATTATTTACCCTTTAATCAATTAGTACCTACTTTTGGTTAACGAAAATGGATTACTTCAATTGATGTTACCATATATTGGGTCTTTAGTACCAACTGCGGCGAACATTAAAAAACACTGAATTCGGTCTCAAATGATGCTTATATGACCTATTATCACTCTCACATTAGTTTCTACAAGATTTAAAATGTGTTTGATTAAGTTTAATCGCAAATTGGTCATGAACTCAACACATCATGATAGATGTGAAGGATTAATAAAATCACGCTTAGTAAAATGATACCTGTTTTCCTAGAAAGTACCAATAATGTTTGTATTCGGTACCTGTTTTTAATCAATTAGTACCTACCTTGGTCAGCCAATGTGAATTACTTTAATTTTGGTCAATGTTTGTAAAAGTAGTAGCACTCATAGAGTTAGAGTATCCATTAAATGGTAGTTTAGTACCTGATATTGTATCTTCAGTACCAAATCCCACGAACAAAAAAAAAAAACATCGAATTTCAGTCTTAAATGATGTTTATATTACTCAAATCACTTATACATTAGTTTCTATGTGTATTTGAATGTGTTTAATTATGTTTCCTCGACAAGTGATCATGAACTCAATAGAGCTTTAGTTTCAAAATTTTATTTTTAGGTAATTTTCAATTTTATGAAAAATTAATTTCAATATAAAAACTGCAATTAATTGTATGCTTTGTATTGACACATGTACATGTTCGGTTTTATGCTTGAGAACTATCATAAACTATTTTATATTTTTTTTTCCTCAAGCTATCATATGCTACTCTTACTCTTCTTATTTAATTCATATAATAATTGTTACTATAAATATGTATTCTTTTTATTTTTAAATCTTTATATTTTTTAGTCTAATTTTATTTTTTGTATGTTATAGCTCAAAATAATCATATTTTAATGATCTTCAATTCGACATCCATATTGCATATATAAAATAAAAAATAATTACATCTATCATTATAAATAAAACTATATTTATTAAAAAAATAATTTCAAAAATATGAATACAACATAAATTATTTTATAACAAATGTAATAAAAATATAATTCAGTAATATACCATAAAATAATTATTTTAATTCGTTTTACCATAGATTTTAAATAAAATAAGAAAATTAAGTGAAAAATACGGACCCCATTTTGAATTAATTACTACTTTGTTATTCATTATTTTTTATAGTCATTATACATAATTTTACAATAAAAAATAATTTATTTTAAATTTTCTATTATACAACAATTAATATATTTAAGTACCCGTATAGTACACGGGTATCGTACTAGTTGATATATATTCCTCTTGAAAATTAGAGAGATCTTTGAATAAATATTTTTTAGTAAAATTTATAATTTAACTGTAGAGAATTATATGATAAATTTGAACGACAGAGTAACATACAACAAATCTTAAAAATTGTGAGATCAGTATAATATAGATTTGTATGAAATAAAGATTAGTAAAATATAATTTTTCTATTTGGATAGTTTATACAAAAATAAATTTATATTAATTAATGAAAAGATATAAGTTTTAATAGTATACTTATTATTCATATATATTTTTAAATATATGATGAAAAAATTTTACCAAAATATTTATTTTATGGAACCACATTGTATTCAAATTGAATTTTAAATAAAAATTTTAAAATGACACATATTTTGAAATGAAATAATGTAACTTATTGTCAGTTATGTACATCATACAAGTTGTGCACTAATTTTAAATAGACATATTTTATATAATTTTACACAATTTAAATTTCATATAATATTTAAAATAAATTAATATAGGGGGAGTATTACATATTGATTTCATATTTTTTAATTTATAAATAATATTTAGTGAAAATTTTTAATTTATAAATATTAATGAATATCTATTACCCGTGCATCACACTAGATTCATAATAGTTTGTTTTAATGAGTTACAAAACTGATACATATATTGGAACAGGACAATACAAGTGTTGTAGTAACTCAGTACTTATATATTGTCATATAATACCGACTTATATGAACGAAAATGAATATACACTGTAAATATTTGTTTACAAAAATGATACCTATAATGTAGTAGGAAAATACCAATGTTGTTGTAATTTAGTACCTATATATTGTGTGGAAGGAAAGAGAAAGAAGAATAATAAAAAAATTAATAAAAAATGTAGTAGAAGAGATGAATAGTAGAAGATGAGAAAAAATAATAAAAAATGTGTAGAAAGAAAGAGAGAGAAAAATAATAAAAAAATAAGGAAGTTAGTAGTAGAGAGAGAGAAGATTAATAAAATAATAAAATGGAATGAATGGTAGTGGGGATGATGTCATTTTCAATTTATTTTTGATTTATTTAAATAATAGGGAGTTAAGAGAAAGATGATTTTAGGGGTAGGGAGTTCAAAGAAAAAAAAAACATCCTAGGAAATGAGGAGGAACTTGAAAAGTGCTTTAGGGATTTTAAAAGAAATTGCCCTTATTTTTGGCGTTTTTTCTTTTTGTTTTATTTTGTGGGCTATTTCCACTCGGCAATGACATGGCAAAATTTATTTCCACCTGCCATACTTCAAATTTTTAAATTTAAATGAAGTCACCACATCAAGCCACATCAGATTAAAAAACGGCCATGTCACGCCACATCATTTTCTTATCTAGGGTTCGGATAAAAGAAGACCAAAATTGATGAAATTGACAAATTATAGGACCCAAATTGAAAGTGGTCAATAACGGGGTAGATTTTTGGACAGTTGCCAACTTATAGGACCAATTTTGAATTTTTGTCCTGTAATTTATTTATAGTTTGAATAATTGCAATATGGCCCTTGAATTTTTATATTAGAAAATTAATGCACATTTAGTTTTATTCTTATGCATATATATATATATATATATATATATATATGTATATATATATAATTTGGAGTAGCAACATTTAATTTTATTGTCATGTATTAAATTTTATTATCCTTCCAAAAATTTCAGCATTCAATTTTATTCATTTCATTTCCCGCCTAAAATTGTTACACATATTATAATATGCTTTTTTTGTTTTTTTTTAGTTTTCTTTGTTACCTCATATAATCATTAATTGCATGTATTTTTCAGCTAAATCATCCAATTATATTAAAACATTTTTCTTCTTTTTCTCCAGAAATTTTAAATTTATTAGGTCCTGTAAACTACTACCTCAAATCATGCACTTCAATTGGTTTATTTGACATGTAACGTGTGCTTATTGATTATATACTAATTTAGTTGCAAAGAATTAAAAAAGAAATTAAAATGAAAAATTACAAATTTAAATTGAAAAAAATATCAATAGCCAATCTGTTTTTGCTATGGTTCCGACAAAATAATAAAAAATAAATTAATAAATTAAATATTAGCTTCACAAATGAAATTCAACAAAATATATATATATATATATATATATATATATATATAAATACGATCAAATAAGAAAGCAAGATAAAGAAAGAAATAAGAATAAATCTAAACCATTGAATTTAATATATCAATGGACATGATCAAGTCAATTATTAAATATGACAGTCAAATATGCTGTGACATTTTTGTAATAAATGAACATATCATGGTCAAATATATAATTTTGACCACCAAGGTAAATTGGACATTGACACAAACCTACTAACTTGTGAGACCCACCACCAACAAAACACACCTACCCTACACTTTCTCTCACACACACACAGACCACACACTTGCTTCACACACAAAGACGGGAAACACACACACGCACAGTAAGAAGATTCACACACTCGTCGCCAGCTGCCCCGCCGCCACCTGCCTGCACGGCCGGTCTCCGCCACCAGTCCCGTCGAGCACGCTGCCGTCGCCGTCGCTGCCATCAGCTTCGTCGAGCATGCCGTCGTCGCCTTGCCACCAACGCCATCAACAACCTCCAGGCTCCAACAGACCCGCCGCCGCCGCCACGCACCACATCCGGTCGCCCCTGCATCTCGACTGAAAGCTGCCGTTACGGGCTATATCAGCCTCCGATCCACCGATCTCCGTCGAGATGGCCGCGAGACGCTCGAAGACACCCGCAGTGTAATAGCCGGAAAACGAGGTCTGCAAAACCGCCGCCAATAAATCGGAGTTGCAACATACTCGCCGGACGCCGGGCGATTGAGCCATTGAGATGACCTTCACTATTCGGGCCTGTGGAAAAGTGAATCGTGGTAGAATTTGGACTAGTTTTGCAGATATTTCGAAAATTTGAGTTGGGGGTGTATTGGGAGAATTTGATATGTTAAAAGGATCTTGTTGCAATTTATTAAATTCTGATATATTTCAATTTAGTACATGAGGCAAATCAATAATTTAATAAAAATTTCAGGGACTTAGTTGCAATTTCTGAAATTTGAATATATTACATTTTCGTTCATAGGTAAAAAATGTAAATTAACAAAAATTTAGTAAATGCACAATAATGTTCAATACAATGCACAATATAGTGTATGTATATGCACATTAAAGATAAAAATTCACAAATGCACATTAGAAAAAAAATAAAAATGGATGGGTTTTTATTTCGAGCGAAATATACACATCCATATTCGCACTACGTAATGTACATTATCGATAAATTAGCTGCAAGTTCTAAAATTTGAATATATTACAATTTAGTCAATGAGTAAAAAATGTAAATTAACAAAAATTTAATAAATGCACAATAATGCTCAATACAATGCACAATATAGCATATGTATATGCACATTAAAGATAAAAAATCACAAATGCACATTAAAAAAAAAATTGGTTGGATTTTTATTTCGAGCGAAATGTACACACCCATATCCGCACTACGTAATGCACAATATCGATAAATTAATAGCACAATAATACATATGAGAATACCCAATATCGTAACAATGTATTTTAATTTTTTTCACACGAGGTCAATGATCAAAATATACGTTAATGTGCATTGTCACATGCATTAATGTGCAGTCGGTCCAATGATATTGTGCAATCTGTCTTTCAATATAGTGCATCATGACAAGTATACCACAAATGGCACTGCACTTAATGTTGTTCATTGAACGAGCCGACTGACCTGAATAACCTAGTTGAACTTAGAAATAAAAAAATGAATCATACGAACCGAAAGAACCGATTTATTCGGTCACTTAACCAAATTAATCAAAATAAATAATTATTTATATTATAAAAATATATGTAATATATTAATCTTTTTATTGTCGTATTTTATATTATTGTTTTGGATGAAATAAATACTATATATATAATGTAAAAAATTAATATTAATTACATAGTCCAGTTGATTCAGGTATTTCGAATATTTTAAAAATACATTGTTATGGAACCGGAATAACCGAACATTTAAATGTGAGAAATCAAAAAATATGGGGAATTTTGATTGTTTCACGAATGGCTATTTTATTCACTAGCGCTACACTCTAGTGCAATCCCATATACGTTAATTGTGTAATATGTCTATCACTATTGTGCATTCTACATTATAAAAAACTAATGTAGAAAATGTACATTTATTAAAATTGACTTGGATGAAAATAAAATCGAACCAAAATAATATAAAGTTTATTGGGTCGGTTAAGCGAGTCAATCATAATAACCGGAATACAAATGTTATTTTTATTATAAAAACATATTTATTGGTTTAATATTTTATATATTTGTTTTGGCTGAAAAAGTAATAATATATTTATATAAAAAATATAATATTAATCTCCTTATCCAATTGTGAACAGGGAAAAGAAATCCGTTTGTGAACAAGGAAGAAAATGCCCAGTGAAAGGATGAAAAAGTAATGATACATTTAGGGTGGTACTATTTACCACCCCTATTTTACTAGTCACCGTCCTCCTTGGACGATTTTGCATTTTTCATTTTTTCTAAACATCTCAGAGGAAAGTGCACGATGAAATGTCGTCAAATTCGGAGGTACGAAAAATTTTGTGTCCGGCGGCGGGAACCGGGCGGTTTTTAAGCCGTCCGAAAACGACGGCCGGTCGGAACCGGTCCCTCCGGTTCGGCCGGCCGGACAATTTTTTTTTTTTTTTTTTTTTATTAAATTGAGAGGAGATTTTTTTTTTTTTTTTTTTTTAATTATTATGTTATATATTTGAATTAATTATGTTATAAATTAGACTATATTATTATGTTATAAATTATTATGTTACATTTTAGACTTGATTATGCTATAAATTGGACGTTTATCGTGTTAGGAGTTACAAATTATTATGTTACATGTTGATTATAATATAAATTGGACGTTAGATATTATCATGTTACGAGTTAGAAATTATTATATTACATGTTAGTCTTGGTTATGTTATAAATTGACAGACGTTACCTAGTATCGTGTTAGGAGTAACAAATTATTATGTTACATGTTATAGTTGATTATATTATAAATTGGATGTTAGATATTATCGTGATCGTGTTAGGAGTTACAAATTATTGTGTTACATGTTAGACTTCATTTTGCTATAAATTGGACTTTAGATAATATCATGTTATGAGTTACAAATTATTATATTACATGATAAAATTAATTATCTTAATTTAACACGTTCTAAAAATATAAATACTGTACTATATAGCAGGAGTCATGGAAAAATTTTGGAGGAGATGGTGTTGATTACAGTTTGCGTTTCGATACCTGTACATTATATAATAGTGCTCAGGACGCTATTGAAGCTGCAAAACACCAGGCAATGCTGAATGGTTTCCTATTAATAGTTTTGAGCCACAAAAAGAAAATGGTCAGGCTTTTGAAGTGCCATAGAGGCGAACGGTACAGAGGCACAGGCGGAAATTCTAGAAAGACAAAAACGAATAAGTGCGGCTTCAATTTTGAGATCAAAGTAAAAAAGGTGTCCCGCGCTCCATACTGGAGGATCTGTAGATGTAGCAATGAAGAGAAGGGCTACCATAACCATACATTTGCTGTGTATCCTGAGGGTCATCGCCAGTTGAGCGGCCTCAGCGCTTCATCTAAGAAAATTGTTCGTGATATGGCGGACGCTCAGGTGGCCCCGGCAAAAATTATGGCCGCGCTGAAGGAAAAGAATCCGGGAGACAACGTTCATGTGCGACAGGTATATATATTTATATCTTGTAATATATGTTTTAATTAACTTTTTGAAGTTAATTATTATAATTATTAATTGTTTATATGTAAAAGTTGTTGTAATAATTAATAAATTTTATTATATTTACTAATGTATTATTATTGTGATAGTTAATAATTTTTGTATCAAATTAATCGCATTAATATATTTTTTTATTTATTAATATAATATTTTTTTTATTTTAAATTATAATAATCATTATAATTAACGTTAATCGGTGACATGTATATAACTTTAGAGATAAGCTGCGAAAAGAGAGTTTCGACGGTAGAGACGTTCTTTCCCAGCTTATGCATTTGGCCGTGAGCAGCGAGTATACAGTTTATGCAAAATTCGATCCGAACACGAAAGCGTTGACGCATATATTCATGGCCCATCCTGTGTCGATCAATCTATTCCGGACATATCACTGGTATGTCGGCATAGATTCCACGTATAAAATCAACAGCTATGTTACTTTATAAATACTTTATTAGTATGAATCTTAAATAGTGTGTTTGATTTAGTAAACTTTTATTTGATTATATTTTTTTGTCTTCTTCGTCTCATTTGTACAGGTACAAGATGCCGTTGGTCGAGATGATTGGGATGACACCATGCAACCAGAACTTCCTAATTGCGTATGCGCTCATCAGGGATGAGAAAGAGGCCAATTACGACTGGGTTCTAGAGAAGTTGAGACTGCTGATAGGCCAAAACGTATATCCTTATGTTGTTGTCAGTGACAGAGAGTTGGGTTTACTCACTCCTATTCAAAGGCATTTTCCTGAATCAGCTCACTTACTCTGCACGTGGTATATCAACAAGGATGTGGAAGCCAGAGCCTACAAACTATTTGGGAAGAGTAAAAAATTCTCGGAAATTTTCACGCACAGTACGTGGAAGGCGATTGCAGAGGCCAGTACATTCGATGCCTACACCGATGCCGTTGCCGAGCTACACGCAAAATATTCGAAGTCTCCAGAGGTGATACGGTATGTGGAGGGCACATGGTTAGGGGACCTCGAGAAGTTTGTGAAGGCTTGGACCAACCGAGTGACACATTTTGGAAACACAACTTCCTGTAGGGTGGAGAGTGCCCACTCTGTGTTGAAGGAGTGGCTTCAGACGTCCACCGGCGCGCTCGATACAATTTGGCAGAAGATTAATAAGCACATCGATAATCAAGTGACTGAAATCAAGTACGTACTGCAATTTTTAAATGCGTTATTATATTACTGCATTAATTAATTATAATCTAACGTTATGTAACATATTATCAGGACGACGCTTGAGGCCTCGAGATCTAAGAAGAATACACGGTATAAGGGAATCTTTTTCGCGAGCGTGATACTGAGGGTCTCGCATTACTGTCTGAGTTTATTGGACGCTGAGCTTACGAGGATGCACGACTTGGGCACCGATGTTTACACTAGCTGCGGCTGTGTATTGCAGCTCACTCATGGACTTCCTTGTGCCTGTCTGCTCCGTAACGCAGTTGATTTCAACATTCCGATTGATCTCGGAATGATTCACCAGTTCTGGAGAACGCTCCAGATATTAGAGCCAGGTAATTTAAGGTTAATGTTTTATTTATAATTTTCTATTAAAATACATTATTTGGTTTAATTCATTGACTTTTTTATCGTATACTTGTAGGGACTGGTCATCAGAGCCAGGCGAGCCACGCTGCATGATCAGATGCGGAGTTCTTTCAGACGCTTGTGAGTGAGGTTGAAACCCGCGATCCCGCGACGAGGCGGTACGTGAATCAATTCATGTACAGTCATCTTTACCCAGACCAACAGGATTATGCGGAACCTGAGGTTAAGGATGACCCGCGAGGTCGTCCCAAGAAAACTAATTCAACTAAGCATAAACCATCTGCTTTTGAGTACAACGATAGATCGCGAGGTCGGAAATCGAGCCATACGACCACTTCTTCGCGTGGACAGACAAGTTCGTCTTCTCAACTGTCACAAGGGGATGAAGGTCATACATTTTTTTTTTAGATATGGGTGAGCGTTAATTAAAGTATTTATATGATTTTATAAATTGTGACGTGAAATTATTATGATATTTATTGCAGAGTTTAGACCGACAAATATATTTGGATTTTCAATGTGGCAATCAATCTCCTGGCATATGTTGGACTACATAGTGAGTTACCTGAATGTGGATGCGGATGGTAACTGCAGATTTCGGGTCATCGCGAGTCACGTGTATGGTCACCAGAAGTACTGGGCAGATGCAAGAGAAAGCATTGCGAAGGAGGTCGACAGCCACCGTGAATTGTACGAGTACATCTATTTTAGAGATGTCGACGCCGGACTTCGTCGCATAAGGTGGGCCGACGGCCCTTGTGGACGGGTTCACTGGTTTGATGTTCCGCAGGACCTCTACGCCGTTGCGACCATATTTAATGCGGTTGTCGTTCTGTTGAGCTCTGGTCCGCAAGGTGGGCAGCACGACTTATTCAGCACCACAGTGTTGCCTCTCAGTGCACGATCATCGGCTAGAGGACCATGTCGTGAGATGGCCATATGTCATCCTGGTGCCGCAGCACACTACATTCGTTTAGATTTGACTCCTGATTGTCCATTACCGCCTATTCATTCCATGTGGTTCCATAACCGAGATCAATCGGTTGTGGGTTGGGAGGATCAGTACGAGGTTAGGCTGCGATTGTGGTTTACTGTTCAAAAAAATCCTTCTTGAATAAAAGAACGATATTATTCACTTATGGTATGATGCTTCTCATTCAACTTAAGTTTAGCAAATAAAAAACAA
Organism: Striga asiatica; assembly: GCA_008636005.1. Lineage (NCBI taxonomy): Eukaryota > Viridiplantae > Streptophyta > Magnoliopsida > Lamiales > Orobanchaceae > Striga > Striga asiatica. The sequence continues at coordinate 187,120 of BKCP01005960.1, read as the reverse complement.
AATGAAGAATTATTTATTTATATAAAAATAAAAAAAATTAAGTGGACAAAAATAAAAAATAAAAAAAGCAGGTCGACAAAAATAAAAAGCACGTACTTTAAGAATACGTTTTCAAGGGAAAAACATTTTCCTTACAACATATATGTATATACTATGTATTAAAAATAATATATACTATAAAAAAAACATTCAACTTAATGTTTTACAAATAATAAATAAAAAAAAAAAAAAATCATTCAACTTAATGTTTTATAATAATAATAATAAAAAAAAACATTCATTACATCATTATTGGGCATTGTCGTAATACAACTTAAACTTAGCAAAATCTTTTTGGACTTCCGCCGCCTCCGGACATTCAACAAGGAATTGCTGCATGGTCGATGTAATGCCTAAAAGACGGTCCACCCACTAAAAAATGAAAGAATAAAAAAATATGACTGAAATTTATTAAAATAAAATTATTGTAATGAAATAACATTAATTAAAATTTAGTAACCAACTTACATAGGCGGTATTGACACACGTAGGGACCTCGTTCTCGTCCGGCAGTTCCTCGCCCATGAGATTCGGATGGGAAACCCGACTGTACCACTGCAGGTAATCCTCAGTCGCCTCCCCGCGATCCTGTGTGGTGGGGGTCAACATACTAGTGTTGACCGTCCAGAAATCGGGAACTGAGTCCAGGCACCTACTGCAGCAGCCTCAGAATGCTCAACCCTGTAGTTCCTAGACTCCCAAACACGTACTGCACTGATCGACGGGTATGTAGGGGGAGGGACAGTTTGGACATACCCCAACTGACGCAGAGACCGCGCAGGCAAGTACGGCTCGACGACATCGCGGTATCAAATTAATCCGCTATAAAGAGTCCTCGGCTCTATCGCATCTGGGCTGGAGCTGCCGTATGGCAACCATTGCACCTGTTCACAATTGCATAAAAGCATTTATAAAAATAATTATGTTATTTTAAATAACGGGTAACTAAATTTAAATAAAATAACTTCACGTACATCGGAGGCAGTGAGTCTGTCGAGGCGCCGACGGATGGCTGTGAGCCGATCGTCTGACCGTGGCGCATTCCCTACGCTCCACGAGCGTGATCGTGCGAGACAGTCAGGACCGATGGGTAGACGCCCCCGGGGTCGGAAATCGGGGAAATACTCATATATCCAAGACTGCAGAAGAGTCAAGCAGCCCGATATCTGGGCAGAGTCCCCTCGGCTGGCAATACCTAGCTGTCTGTACATGTATGCCAACGTAGCCGATCCCCATGAGTAACCCCCAATCAAATTCAAGCCGTCGAGCACCTCGTGCAGGAGCTTGGGGGTCACTCTACTACCACTCTTGTCAACGAACAATGTGGTAGCCAGCATCACCCATATCCAGGCACCCGCCTCATCCCTAGCCGGCCGGCGTTTCCCCCTGAATGCCCCCAAAATGACGGCTTCGGACACCGAACCACGCTGCCAGAACGAACTCATGAGTTCGCCCTTGGTGACCGAAAGTATCGACATGCAGAGCCCATGGCAGGCGTCCGAATCCGGGTCCTCAGCGACCACGGCTCCCTCTAGTGGAACGCCCAAAATGGCCCGGACGTCGTGCAGCATGATGCTCATTTCACCAAAAGCAGGTGAAACGAGTTAGTATCCGGCTGCCATCGCTCCACAAACGCAGAAATGAGTGGGGTGTCCAACTGGGTGTGCATGGACTCGGCCAAATGTGACAGCCCAGTCTGGTCGATAAGAGCTCTCGCATCGGAAGACATCTCTTCACGCCAAGCCTTCAGATTCTCGACCGCTCTCAGTCTGTTGTGGCATTTCAGCGGCCCTCTCAATCTCCACTCCACATGCGGGAGGCGACGTGCCCTAGAAAGCTAGGGATGACACTCCATCAATGGGCCCACCGGGTACTAGGCCTTTAACGATCCAGGGTGCATCATCATCGGTCCTAGCTCGTTTGCTAGTACCTGCATTAAAATACAACATATCTGTATATATTGACTTGCTGGCAGATGCATTAAATAAAATATATTTAATAAAACATATTTCATAAGTTTGCCGTTCTTTTTTTTTTCAATTAATGCACAAACGTTACATTTTACATTAATAAAATATAATGAAAATTTTAAACTAATTTATTATGTAACATTACTACTAATTGATTATAAAAATAATAAAAATAATTATAATAATTTTCTAACTAATTAATTGTATGGTTCTTCTAAATTACAAAATAATTATACCGTAGTTGAGGAGCAGGCCGATAATACTTTTCTAACAGTACCGATAATTTGTTCTGATTAAGTGAAAATAATTTATGTTAAACAACAATAAATACGTAAATTATTTACCTGATGAGGATGAAGATGGGCCAAAACGTCCCCCAGCCTGTCGTTGAGGAGCAGCCTGTGTAGGACGAATAGCCTGTACCGGACGAACATGCTGTAGAACCGGCTGTACCAGACGAACAGGCTGTATAGGAGGACGAGGGTGGTTAGGACCCGTAGGCTGTGCGTGGTCCTGATCATCTGAAGAGTCGTCCGAGTCATCCTCCTCTGGACCCTGCTCCCTCTCGCCGTACGACTCATCATCAGCATACCCTTGCTGACCATAAGGTAATGGTACGCGTGCGCGGGGGGGTATCGACTTCCCTGCGTAGCGGGGAAAAGCATATCCCGACTGATCGTACGGTCCTGGTGCCGGGGGCATCGAACTGCCCGCCTGGCCAGGATAATAAAATCCATGCTCGCCGTACGGGAGGACTCCGTGGGGTCGCGAACTATCTGGCTGACCCTGCGGACCATCTCGTGCTGGTGCGGGGGGTCTCGAACTCTGCCTAGCCTGAAGAGTCTGTACCCTCCAAGCCTCATCGATCAACGTCTGTCTGTCCCGACGAACGGACGCATTGACACCCCGACTTCTAGTGTGTCGGGTGCCAGAACCATCATAATTGTCATCGAACGCCTCGTCGTCGTCCCTGGCATTAGATTGTCCAGGTCTGCTAACACCCTGAATCAGAAATATAATTATTAAACTTTTCCATATGTAATGATTATTCTAATAACTATTAAAATAGATTATAATTCATTTTTATTTTCATATATAAATTTTATTAATTATTATTATAATTATAATTGTTGAGATTTATAATAGTTATTATAATTTTTTAGTTAAATTATTATAATTAATAGTAATTTATAATTATTATTATATTTAATTATAATTATCATTACAAATTATTATTATTATTTCTTATAATATTATTATTATTATAAGCATTTATAATTTATAATTATTAATATTACTTTTATAATTTATAATTAATTACAATTTATTCAACTTATTATTATTATAATATTTAATAACTATTATTATAATATTTAATAATTATTATTATAATATATGATTATTATTATAATTTATAATTGTTATTATAATTATTTCTTGTAATTATTATTATTACCTTTCTCTCGCCATTCCAATTCTTCTCGCTCGCCGTTCCGATCTCGCCGTTTTGAGCCTCCTTTAGCAGTCGACCGGGTTCGCCGGTAGATGGCTCTCCAGCGGTGCACCCAATTTTGGGCTGAGGTGCTCGGATCCGGTGTCTCAAGCCAAAGGAGCAGGCTAGGGTTTCATCTCGGTTCTGTGCGATGGACGTCGGCTGTCCTGCGGCGGTGGGGTTCGGTGAGAGTGTCTTCAGTTCTTGGATGGGGCTTGGCTGCTCATCCCAACTCAGGTAAGGGCGATTTCTCTTTTTTCTGGCCGGACCTGGTGGTCGTTGGTCTTAACTCTTCTGTTCACGTCGGTTTCGGCGATGTGGGGCGGTTGGGGCGGGATTCGGATCTCTTGTGCCGGTTTGGGAAGAGATGGTCGCTTTTTCGAGTTGTGATTGTGCGGCTGGGTCTGGAAGCCATTCGAACCCTTCCTCCCTTTCGCTCTTTCTGAGTCTGAGGGAGGCTGACCGTTGTCCGGAATTGACTAGTGGTGTTAGGCAGTTTCAGGATGGTGACGGACTAGGCTAGTGGTGTTAGCCGGTTGGGGGTCTACTGTGGTTTTTTGCGGTTGGAGAGTGGGTCTGTTTTATTTAGACTGTTTTGAGGCTCGGGTCTTCGTCTTTGCTAGGCATTAGGCAGTGGCGGGTGGAGTTCCTGTGCTTTAGATCTTCCTTTGAAGTCGGCTTTTTCTGCTGTGCAATCTCGGATGTCTTTGCTGAAGGAGGGCTGTGTTTTAGTTCGTAGTTGTTTTGTTTATTTTGTCGTTATTGTTATGTGTTTGTGTCTGTGTCTGTGTTTGTTCTTGTGTTCTAGGTTTGGGCCGTTGGCCCCAGTGCGCCCCCCGAGCGTCATCTTATTATCCTGTTGGGATCAGACGCTTGGGTATTATCCTGGTGGGATCTTTTTCAGTTGTTTTTTGTTTTGTTGGTGTAGTTGGTTTTAGAGTAGTTGCGAGTGTTGTTTTCTAGCTTTGCTAGTGTCGGGATTCTAGGCGGTCTTCTGACCTGTCCTCCCAGTTTTATTCAGTTGTTGGCTGTCTGTATTCAGCTGTTGGTTGTTTGTATTCAGCTGGTGGTTGTATCCTTTGCACATTTGTGCGCATTTATATAATATCTCTATCGTTTTGGCAAAACAAAAAAAAAATTATTATTATTATTTTAATTACAATTTATAATTAATTACAATTTATTCAACTTATTATTATAATTATAATTAAAAAAAAATTAAAAACTGTCCGGCCGGCGGATCCGGACGGTTTTTCGGCCGACCGGACGGTTTTTCGGCCGTCCGGAATTGACGACCGGATGGCCGGTCAGTTTCAAAAAAAAAATTTTAAAAAATTATACCGTCGTAAAAAAAAAATTACCTTGTTAGAGAAGAGTTCTTTGCCAATGCCGTAGTATTTTTTCGACATTTTTTTCGGATTTTTTTCGGTGCTTGAATCGCTCGTTGAAAGTTCGGGAATTTAGAGAGATAGAAAGTTTAGGGAGATAGAGTCTGAAAAAGGGTTAAGGATAAAAGAATAAATGAGAGGCAGTGACTAGTAAAAGGGGCCGTAAATAGCAATTGAATGAATATAAAAAAATATAAAAAAAATTATAATAAAAAAATATTTTTATATTGAAATTATAAATTTGCAATTAAGTCCTTGAAGGATGTCAAATTCTCAAAACAAAAGCCCCCAAATTCATTCTCTATCCACATTCGTCCCTATCAAACTCAGCCCCGTAATTGCCGCCGGCGAACCTCCCGACCATTATCTTCACCGCCAAGACCTCACTGGTGATCAATTTCATCAAATTTTGGTTTCGGTTTTGATAGGAAAGAGCAATCAAATTCAGGCCGATCCAGTAAAGAAATATGGACAATAAACCTAATGGTGTGATAGAAGGTCGTCTTCTCGGTAGGTGGTGAGCAGGTCGTCTTCTCTGATGTCTGATGGCGGAAGAACAGCGACCGCGACAGGAATAAAAGACATCGGAGTTGGTCTTCACCAGGTACACCGTACACCTGTAGGCGGTTGAGGGCTGCGGGGGAAGAAGGTGTGACGGCGGCAGACCCACAGTGATGGCGGCAGATGATGATAGTGAACGGCGGGACCAGTAGTGGAGGTGGACGGCTATGGTGGTCAGCCGGCGTGAGGTCGAACGATGGATTGAAAAGTGTGTGTGTGTGTGTGTGTGTGTGTGTGTGTGATTGGTTTGGAGGGGGGTGGGTGTTGCGTGCGTGTATAGATAGTGATGTTGTGTGTGTGGGGATGGGGTGGGCCCAGTGATAAAATTGGGGTTTGTGGATTAAGATGTGTAAAATGTCAGTACTATCCTTAATGAGTGTTAACTTTTGAATTTTTGTGAGTCGTTGGATTATCTGATCCGATGACTATGAGACATTCTTATTTCGTTCAATAAGATTCTTTTTCATTGGAACTCATCCATATATATATAGGGGGCGGATCCAATGAGACCACTCCTTAAAATGAGTACGTGAGACTCAATCTTAGCCACTCATTTTGTCTAGATCAAAATCAATTAAAATATACATTAATTAAATAATAAAATAATTATTAGTTGACTCCGGCGTTGACCGTTGACTTCCGGCGTTGATTTCCGGTGAAAATTGTTGACTTCCGGGGTTGACCCGTTGACAAATAACCTAGCAACAAGAAATAAATAACCTAGCAACAAAAGACACTCAACCTTGAGTGGTGTCTTTTATTTATTTCTTGCTGCTAGGCTATTTGTCAACGGGTCAACGCCGGAAGTCAACGGTCAATGCCGGAAGTCAACGACACATGCTCCCACCTCTCTCTAGGTTTCTCTCTCTACAATTTTCCTCCACCATCTCCGACCACAACCACCACCTCTCTACCCTCGTAGCCATCACTCCCGCCTACCTACACCCACCAGCCGCCGGCGGCAGCGGCCAGCCCGGCCCCCTGTCCACTGGGCCACTTCCCGTCTCCTTTTTTTGAGCTTCTCTAGCTCGCAGTTATGGCTACAACCCCCCATCCCATTACCGTCAATCCCGCCTCAACCCACCCAGGCTCCGGCCAACATCTCACCGGATGTTCTTAACCTGTTCAAGCTCCCAGAATTCCAACACATTGTTGCGGATTTTTTGGGCAGAAATTCGTGTTTTGAAAATCGGGGAATTCATGCCTCTGTAACCAAAAAGACGAGCAGTTCCGAAGACGCCATTTCAGATCCGCGGCCGGTAACTTTTGGGTCATGGACGGCGGAGACCTTCTCACCGATTCACCCTACCTCATCTTTTGCAGAAGGTGCTATAGGGAACCCTAACCCACAGCTCATTGGTGTGACAAATTTTCCCCAAGCTGCCCCGATTCATGAGGATATGTTGGTTTTTCCCAAAGCTGGGCCAACTGCCAGGCCCAAAGCGCCCCTCCCCCCTCCCCCTTATTGGGCCGACATCAATCACCACACTCTCATCACCAACCCCAGCCCATAATCCCATCTATTCTCAGGCCGCCCATCACCAAATCTCATCTCAGCCCATCTCCCAACCTCAACTCAAAGCCCACATCTCGCAGGCTTCTCCTCAGCCCACTCTCTTCACCCAGCATTCAAGCCAACCTGCCTCACAGCCCACTCATCTGCTGCCATCCCCAACCCGCAACCCGTCTATGTCATCCACCAAGCTGCCATCACCAGCGATCCGACAGTCGCGACCAACTCCCCCTTGCCGGCGCCGGCGCCACCACCGGAAAATCCCAGCCGGCCGGCAACCCATCCAGGAATGTCACGGAATTGCTTTCTACGGCCGAAATACTCGGTCCCCGGCCAGATTCATCCTCCCTGACCGAGCATCTTGCCGGAATATCTACTCCTTCTGCCGGAGAATCTGAACCACTCACCTTGAATGTGCGTAAAGACGGGGTGAGTGTTGTGAGTCCAAAAACGGCGTCCGCGGCCCTCTTTCCCGAACACTCCACAATCGGGACACCACCGACGGGAGCCACCACGACCATCCCCGCTGCAGTCGGGCCACCTCCGGGCACCTCCACGGGCCCGTTTTCCTTCCGAGAAGCTATCACGGGAAGGAGACATGGCGACACGGGCGCCCCGCGGCCGATGGTGAAGGATTTCGCCTTTGACGGGGGATACGAGCACGCTTACGGAACCATTATCCGCTCGGAGGAAAACAAGATGAAGGCCCGATACACTGAAGCCGAATCTGTCGCTCTTGCAGGTAAGCTAGCTAACACCTAGGTCTTTAAGTTTTTCTATGCTATCCCTGCCCCCCGAGATATATCTGCTGGACTAGGCAAATTGGGTTTTAAGGGTAGAGTATCATCTAAGTGGTACAATTTCAACCACCTCTTAGTGTCTTTGCACCTCACCGAGGACTATAACGAGGTCTGGCTTAAGACCTCGATTCATTTGTGTGGATGCCCAGCTAGGGTGTTCAAGTATAATGCCGGGTTTAACCCGAAGACGGAGACGCCGGTTGTCCCCGTGTGGTGCCATCTTCCCGGCCTCCCACCCCATCTTTACGACCGTGCTGCCATCACTACACTGGCTAAGTGTATTGGACAACCGATTCGTATTGACGCCCCGACGGCCCTTCAGACGAGGGCTAATGTGGTGCGATTCTGTGTCGAGATAGATCTTAGAGCTGAGCTCATCCGTGAGATCGAAATCGAACAGGACTCAGAGACCCTCGTTCAGCGGGTGATCTATGAGAAGATCCCCGCGTTCTGCACTTTGTGCAGCCATGTGGGCCATATTGCGGCTGATTGCTACCCGAGTGGCAATAAGACACGGCCCACACATCCGCAGCGACACCGAGTGGCTCAGCCAGGGCCCTCCACCGGCAGGAGGGACCCCAAGGGAAAAGGCAAAAGCCCTCTCCATGCGCCCGAGACCCCAAAGGGATCTAAGGATAATGGCAAGGCTGTGATCGACGCGTGCCCAAACTGGGAAGGATGCTCACGCTAACCAGCCTAAGCAGTTGGCCATAGTCGGGCCAAAGCCCAAGTCCACGGGCTTTCTTCCCAGACAGACCCTCCAGTTGGCTTTCAAGGCCAACCACTCGTACTTTGTCATTCTCTCCCCATAGGCAGAGAACGAGGTTGCGCCTTCCACCAGTGGCCCACCCAGGATTACTGACCCCACTCTTCTTGACGACGACGACCTCCTTGTCAACGATATGGATCAGCCGGATGCCTCACCCAGGGGCGAGTCCATCCATTTATCCAATGACAGTGCACGCGACGCTGCTCCTTTGACCGTGCGTGCATCTCCGGACCGCCCTCTGGATTTGAGGGCCAATGCCGGCCCCGCTCCCCTGAAAGGGGATGAGTTGGCCACTCCTCTCTCTGCTGAGATCTGGAGCGTGGCTGAGCACATAGCCAGCACCCCCCTCCCTCTGGCGGCGAGCACAGGACTGCTCCGCCGGCTGGATCCTCTCTTTCTCTCATCCCCGAGCAGGCATGCAGTCTTAACCGCGCCCAGCATGACGTCTCGTGTGAGAGCTTCGCATCTAGTGCCTTCGTGCACTATGACAGACAGGAGACAGCCCCAGAGATGGGGCAACCCGCTAGTGCCGCTCTTGGTCAGACTACCCAGCCAGACGACACGCAGGCCACGAGCAACTACCGAGGCAGACAGTCTATGAGGACCAGAGCCACGCAGCGCACGATGCGACGGACTGCCTCCCCTGCTATTGGATCCTTCCGCCACATTCATTCTTTAGGTGGCCCGACCTAGCCTCGCCACAGGCGGACTATGTCTGGTGGCTCTTGCGACCGTTGACATGTCTAACATCCATTACTTGGAATGGCCGTGGCCTGGCGAATAGGGCTACTCTCTCTCACCTCCATTCTCTCATTCGTGACCACAGACTCGATTTTGTTGGCTTTATTGAGCCGATGATTCGCACCCCTTCTTTTGACTACTACTCGCGTCGCCTTGGCTTTCACTCGGGCGTGGGTAATATTTCGCATAAGATCTGGTTCTTTCACTCGCGTGATTACACTTGTCGGGTCCTCTGTGACACCGATTAGGTGCTTCACGTTGAGCTTTCCGCTGCCCACCTCCCGGAGCCCATCTTTCACACCTTGGTTTATGCCAAGTGTACTAGGGTCAAGCGCTATGATCTTTGGGACACCCTGCGTGAGATTGCCGAGAGTATGGAGGGATTGCCATGGATGGTTAGTGGCGATTTCAACATCTTTCTACATCCCGATGAGCGCGTGGGTGGCCGTTCGGACCGCTCACGGGAGATGTGGGATTTTGCTCAGGCGGTAGCGGACTGTGAGTTAATTGACACTGGATGTGATGGTGAGCCCTTCACGTGGGTGAGGGACGGACTTAAAGAGAGGTTAGACCGTGCCTTGGTTTCTGAGGCGTGGGCGAAGGTGTTTGCGGTTTCGACCGTCACACACAATACTCGATTCGGGTCTGACCATTCACCCCTTCTCATCCGGTGCCGATTTTCGAGCACCCCCCGCCGCTCTTCATTTAGGTTCCAGAACATGTGGGTTCGCCACCACTCCTTCCACGACACTGTCAGGGATTCTTGGCTTCAGTCGACTGGGCTCTTCGGGATGCGCAATCTCGAGACGAAGCTCGGCAGACTGCGGCGTCGGTTGAGACAGTGGAACTGGGATGTTTTTGGAAACCTTCATCAGCGGCTTGCTGCGGCTCAGAGTGCGCACGTGACGGCTGAGCGGGCCTATGACCTGGACCCCACTCCAGAGAATAGGACTGCCATGCACCGCTGCCACGCTGAGTACCAGCTCCGAGTCCTTATGGAGGAGGACTTCTGGAAGCAGAAGGCGGCCGTTCGCTGGGTGGCCGAGGGCGAGCGGAATACTAGGTTCTTCCAAGGCTACGTTAGGCAGAAGTGTGCTAAGTCGTACATCGATAGTATCAAGGCTGATGGGTCATCCTTGACCCAGGACGCTCAGATTCGGGAGTCGTCTGTTGCTCAATTCCAGACCCTCTTCACCTCTGACAGAGGATCCCTTGTGGCCCCGACCGCTTCTCTTTTCCCCACTATCCCTCCTTCGGTCGATCTTTTTGGCCTCTGTGAGCTCCCGAGTAGGGAGAAGGTTAGGGATGCTGTATTCGGGATTGATCCCAACAGCGTTTCTGGCCCGGATGGTTTCTCCTCCCTCTTTTATCAGGTCTGCTGGGATCTAGTCCAGACTGACGTCGAGGAGGCGATGTTGGATTTTTCTCCGGCCACCGGATGCCGGATTCCTTCACGTCTACTTCTGTCGTGTTGATCCCCAAAAGACCAAACCCGAGCTCTTGGTCCGATTACAGGCCCATCAGCCTGTGTAACGTGACCAACAAGCTTATTTCGAAGATCCTTAACAGCCGTCTTTGCCCTCTTCTCCCCTCCCTCATCTCTTCGAACCAGAGTGGATTCATCAAGGATCGGGTCATTAGTGATAACATCCTTTTGGCCCAGAAGATGATCCATGACATCTCCCGTGCGGATTGGAAGCGGGCTCCGAATATCGCGCTGAAGCTAGATATGGCTAAGGCGTATGACAGGGTAGAGTGGCCGTTTCTTAGGGAGGCCCTGGCTAGGATGGGATTTCCTGACCGTTGGATCAGTTTTGTCGAGGCGTGCGTGGAGCACTGCACGTTCTCAGTCCAGATCAATGGCAGCCCCACCAATTTCTTTTCCTCATCTAGAGGCTTTAGACAGGGCGACCCCCTGTCCCCCTCCCTTTTCGTTCTTGCGGCGGACTACCTCTCTCGCTGCCTTGACGGTTTCATCCGCGACTTTCCTCATATGACGTATAGCACCCGTGGCTATGGTCCTTTCATCTCTCACCTCTCTTACGCGGATGACATCATCGTCTTCACCAGGGCGGATGATCATGGACTGGTCGAGCTCATGCGCCTTTTGAAGCACTATGGCTCGGTTACCGGTCAGCTGGTCAGTGTGCAGAAGAGCACATTCACCCTCTAATCTTCCAGCGCGGCCAGGTGGACTCAGCGGGTCCACGACATTACTGGATTTGCGCGTGGCGACCTTCCGATTACCTACCTTGGCGTCCCTTTATATAAGGGCAACCTCACGAGAGCGCTCTTTGCGGGCGTCAGGCAGAGGATGATCGACAGGATCTCTGGTTGGTCGCATAGACATCTTTCTTTCGGTGGTCGGCTTGCGCTGATCAAGAGCACTCTTAGCTCTCTTCCGATTCACTTGCTTATGGTCCTCGACCCCCCTAGGTCTACTCTTGACGAGATAGACCAGATTATGGCTCGTTATTTCTGGGGTTACGAGGACGGTTCTGGGAGGGGGAGACGTACCCACTGGGTGAGTTGGGACTCCATCTGTCGCCCCCTCCCCGAGGGTGGACTTGGCATCCGCCGCCTCAGGGACATTGTTACAGCTTTCTCATACAAGCTGTGGTGGCGCTTCAGGGAAGGAAAGTCGCTTTGGGCTCAGTACCTTCGCGGCAAGTACTGCCCTAGACGTGCCAACCACCCTTGTTGGGTCACGGCTGTTGATCATGATAGCAGACAGTGGCGGCGCCTCACTAGGGTCGGGAGGCGAGCCCAGGATCACATCTTTTGGGTTTTGGGCGGGGGCGATGTCAGTGTCTGGGATGAGTGGTGGGTAGGTGATAGGCCGTTGTCTAGGGATAGGCAGGTGTCGCATTCCCCCTACCTGCTCGTGAGCGACCTCTGGACGGACGGGTCGTGGGATAGGGGGAAGCTTGATAGGGAGTTGGGGGCTGGTGCGGGTTTTAGCGAGCAGTTATTAGATCAGATCCAGCAGATCCCTATCTCGGGGGACGGTTCAGATAGCATGAGGTGGAGACTTACATCATCAGGTGTGTTTTCTACTACCTCGGCTTGGGAGCAGATAAGGCTGAGGGATCGGCCTAATCTCCTCTTCGGGGCTATCTGGAGTGACCTTTTTACGCCTACTATTTCGGTATTCCTTTGGCGCCTTCTCTTGCGCCGGATACCCGTCGATACTGTGCTACACGCGAGGGGGATCTCCTTCCCCTCTCGGTGTGTGTGTTGTTCTGAGACTGGACGCCATGAGACTGAGACCTTTACCCACCTTTTTCTAGAGAGTGAGATTGTGAGGAGAGTGTGGGAGCATTTTGCCACTTGGACTCATATATCCCTACCCACCACATACAGTTTTTTTGAGCTCCTGAGTTTTTTCTCACAGAGCACACACCTTAGACACGTGGGCTTCCTCATTCCTTGTCTGATCCTTTGGTTCACCTGGACAGAAAGGAATAGTGCGAAGCATAGGGATATTACTTTTATGTTTTCTCACATTGTTTTGCAGGTTGAGAGACACATTTCACTCCTCATCTCATTGGGCAGGCTCACGGCCCGAGACTGGACAGGCTGCACGCCACCGCATCGCTACATGGTGGCCCCACCACCGCCTGTTCGGCCTCCTCGGGCCAGAGCTGTTGTTTGGCTTCGACCTGACTCTCCGTGGGTCAAGCTGAACACTGATGGCTCCTTTGATCGCCACACTGGAGTTGCCGGAGGAGGAGGCTTGATTCGGGACCATAGCGGCGCCCTCATCACCGCCTTCCACGCGTCCATTCAGGCCTCCTCGAGCTACGATGCAGAGATTCAGGCACTACAGATTGGCCTTCAGATTGCTGTCCACCTCTCTAGTCATATATGGATCGAGCTGGATGCTGCGGCTGTCGCCACCCTCCTGACTTCGGGCCATCAGGGCTCGTGGCAGATTCAGCACCCGCTTATGCGCATTAGAGATCTACTTCGGTCAGTCCATCACAGGATCACGCACATTTTCCGTGAGGGGAACAGACCGGCTGATTACCTGGCCAGCCTTGGCGCCACCATACCAGGCACACATACATTCCAGACCGACACTGCTCCACTCCGCCTTCGCACTCTTGTACGGATGGACCAGCTTGGATATCCAGCGTTCCGCTTTCACTAGTTTAGGATTTCTATTTTCATTAGTATAGACATTTATCTCGGGCATCTGTTAGCCCGAAGATCGACTTTATATTGTAGTTTTTTGTTTCTTTTTCGTTTTTCGGTTTTTTCTTTCTTGTTTTTCTTTTGGTTTTGGTTTTGATTCTCAGACTATGTAGACCTTTGTATCTGGTTCGTTGACATTATTGGGCTCCCGTTTTTGGGGCCCTGATCTATGCACAGGTTGGGGATCCAGCCCAATCCCCCGCCCTTCCGGGGCGTTGTTTGTTTAAAAAAAAAAAAAAAAAAACCTAGCAACAAAAGACAACTAACCTAGCAGCAAGAAAGAAATAACCTAGCAACAAAAGACAACTAACCTAGCAGCAAGAAAGAAATAACCTAGCAACAAAAGACAACTAACCTAGCAGCAAGAAAGAAATAACCTAGCAACAAAAGACAACTAACCTAGCAGCAAGAAAGAAATAACCTAGCAACAAAAGACAACTAACCTAGCAGCAAGAAAGAAATAACCTAGCAACAAAAGACAACTAACCTAGCAGCAAGAAAGAAATAACCTAGCAACAAAAGACAACTAACCTAGCAGCAAGAAAGAAATAACCTAGCAACAAAAGACAACTAACCTAGCAGCAAGAAAGAAATAACCTAGCAACAAAAGACAACTAACCTAGCAGCAAGAAAGAAATAACCTAGCAACAAAAGACAACTAACCTAGCAGCAAGAAAGAAATAACCTAGCAACAAAAGACAACTAACCTAGCAGCAAGAAAGAAATAACCTAGCAACAAAAGACAACTAACCTAGCAGCAAGAAAGAAATAACCTAGCAACAAAAGACAACTAACCTAGCAGCAAGAAAGAAATAACCTAGCAACAAAAGACAACTAACCTAGCAGCAAGAAAGAAATAACCTAGCAACAAAAGACAACTAACCTAGCAGCAAGAAAGAAATAACCTAGCAACAAAAGACAACTAACCTAGCAGCAAGAAAGAAATAACCTAGCAACAAAAGACAACTAACCTAGCAGCAAGAAAGAAATAACCTAGCAACAAAAGACAACTAACCTAGCAGCAAGAAAGAAATAACCTAGCAACAAAAGACAACTAACCTAGCAGCAAGAAAGAAATAACCTAGCAACAAAAGACAACTAACCTAGCAGCAAGAAAGAAATAACCTAGCAACAAAAGACAACTAACCTAGCAGCAAGAAAGAAATAACCTAGCAACAAAAGACAACTAACCTAGCAGCAAGAAAGAAATAATCTAGCAACAAAAGACAACTAACCTAGCAGCATCAGACAACTAACCTAGCAGCAAGAAAGAAATAACATAGCAACAAAAGACAACTAACCTAGCAGAAAGAAAAAAAAAACCTAGCAACAAAAGAAAACTAACCTAGCAGCATCAGACAACTAACCTAGCATCAAGAATGAACTAACATAGCAACAAAAGACAACTAACCTAGCAACAAAACACAACTAACCTAGCAACAAAAGACAATTAACCTAGCAGCAAGAAAAAAATAACCTACCAACTTAAGACAAAAGGACTAACGAGCAACAAAAGACAACTAACTTAGCAGCAAGAAAGAAATAACCTAGCAACAAAAGACAACTAACCTAACAACTACAGACGACTAACCTAGCAACATCAGAAAAATAACCTAGCAACTACAGAGAACTAACCTAGCAACTACTAACCTAACAACTACAGAAAACTAACCTAACAACTACAGAGAACTAACCTAGTTAGAAGGTTAGTTGTCAACGGTCAACGGCGGAAGTCAACGGTCAACACCGGAGTCAACGGGTCAAAATAATATTTAAATAATTAAAATAATAAAAAGAACAGAGTAAATCTTGGCCACACATGATATGTACCAAATCTTGTGGCTAAAAATGAGCCTTACGTCCTCACTTTAAATAAGTGGATGCATTGGAACCATTCCCATATGTATATAAATATATATATATATATATATATATATATTAAATGTGATATAATCAAGCGAAAACAACAAATAACAAAAAATCTGAAAAAGACTTTCCTAATTTGTAATATACATTACATAATATCATGATATAATCATGCATTTAATTTTAAATAAGTGTGGGTGCAGAAATCATGGCACTATATATATTTTATTTTTTTCTGTTTTCCAATATCTTAAATAATGAAGGAATAACGTGTAAATTTGAAAATCTGAATAATATGAATTTCTTTATCAAAATCCCATTAAACCCAACAGAAGGGTCTATATGTGACATTAGCCAGCAAAGTCTTTTGGCGGAATTGATTATATGATGTCGCTTGATCATTTGGGATGACGCCCCTGATGATGAATACGTATTGCTTTCAGGGATTGACAACACCTTGCGAGCCTTAATACAAGTAGTGGATCCATCAAGGAAAAATCTCCCTTTTGGCGGCAAATTCGTTGTATTTGGTGGGGATTTTAAACATATACTTCTTGTTGTTCCTAAAGGCAGTCGAAGTGACATAGTGAATGCCACGACCAATTCATCTAAGTTGTGGAGGGATTGTACTGTTCTGAGATTGACTCGGAATATGAGGCTTTGAAGCCTTGGTGCGGGCAATGAGTACGATGAGCTGAATCATTTCTCGGAGTGGCTTGCAAGCATTGAAGACAGAACACTCGGTGTATTGAACGTCGGATGTGCCGATATCATGATTCCTGATGATATTATTCTAAAATCACGAGCGGATCCTATTGCTACCCTACTAAATGTTCAGGAGTTCAGGCGACGACCTTAGCTATCTGAAGGACAAAGTCATACTCGCTCCTACACTTGTCGTGGTTGATTTCGTTAACGAGTATATGAGCTCATTAAACTCATCTGAGATGACGACTTATTTGAGTTCGGACACCGTATAGAAGTCAGATGCTGGATATGAGTCTCCTAAAGATCTTCATACGCCTGAATTTCTAAAAGGGATTAAATGCTCGGGACTTTCGAATCATAAATTGCACTTGAAGATTAGCACTCCAGTGATGCATCTAAGGAACATTGATCTTTCAATGGGGTTGTGCAACGGTACGCGTCTGGTTATTACTAAGCTTAGCAGCCATGTCCTTGAGTGCAGAATTTTAACAGGTGCCAGAGTTGGCGATAAGGTTCTTATTCCAAGGCTCACAATCATTCTTTCGGATTTGAGGGTATCGTTCAAGTTTCAGCGCTGACAGTTTCCTATCATGGTCTCTTATGCTATGACGATCAACAAGAATCAAGGTCAGTCTCTTTCACACGTCGGCATAATCCTGAAGAACCTGTTTTCAGTCATGGACAATTGTACGTGGCTCTTTCTAGAGTCACAAATTGGAAGGTTTTTTCTTTTTTTTTTTTTGTTTTTTTTGCAAACAAACCAACAAACCAACTTCAAAAGACAATACGGTTCCTACCAGAACTAAAAAGAGAAGATAAAAACGACGGGAGACAGTCCTTCCATAAGAATGGTCCCGATGACGATAAAGCCCGTTTAGCTAAATAATGGGCAACAAAATTTTGATTCCTAGCAATATAGCTACATGACACACAATTGAGATTTAACAAAAGAGACAAAATATCCACAAAAACTTGATGCAATGGGTCGTTAGGCGAATATTCAGATAGGCCACAAATAACCACTAAAGCATCCGTCTTGGCAAACTGAATTGAAACCCCCAAATCAAAAGCAAAGTGAAGTCCAAACCTGAGGGCAAGAGCTTCTACTGCGAAAGATGAAAAGGATCCTGGAATGCGAGATACAAAAGCCGCCCAACAACTACCTTCCGAGTCGCCAATCCATCCTCCCAACCCAATCTCTGAATCACGAACTGCGGCATCACAAAATAACGTGAGTCCATTTTGACAACTCCCAGTGCCAACCCACCTATCTATTGATGGTGTAACCAAAGCCCAGTCAGACAAGAGATGTCCCGACCGCCATTTTGAGATCTCTTCTTGCCACGTCCATCCTAATGTCCAAGATTGTTCCACCGCTTTACCTTGTAGCCCGTGTTTAAGGCGGTTCCTTTCGTGCCAAATAATCCATAACAGAGAAGCAAAGTTTGGAAACTCATCCCCTCGATCACATCCCAGTAGGTCACAAAAATTTGAAGAAAAGCACGTACCTCGTAATGGAGCAAGAAAATGCCACTAACCTGAAACTTTCCACAACTGCTTAACCCAAGCGCGATCAAAGAAAATATGAGCGTTAGATTCCCAACCCGAACATCTGGGACACCTTGCATCCACCTAGATATGTCTCCTAGCAAGATTTTCCGCGGAGGGAATTGCCGAGTTACTAACCCTCCAGAGGAACATTTTAAACTTTGGTAAAATCTTCAATTTCCGCAAAACATCCCACCACTCGGATTTTGAAGAAGAAGATGATTCCATGGACTTCGATGATCTATGTTTAAGCAAACGGTAACCACTCTTCACTGTGTAAACACCGTTTTTGGAGTAGTGCCAAATAATTCGGTCAGGATTAGAAGTCGAACGAAGAGGGATTGAGAAAATTTTAAGAGAGACGATTGGCAAGAAAATACGGTTGATCAACTCACGATTCTAGTTTCCGTTCCTCTCAATCAGCTCGCTAACTCGATCAATGCCCATCGTCAATTGAGAGAATGGCCTGAAGCCCTGGAAATGGGGAATCTAAGGATCCGAGAAAACTCTGATAGACTTACTGTCTCCTACTCTCCATTGCATACCCGATTGAATAACTTCCCGACCCTACACGATACTTCTCCAGATAAAGGAAGAGCCCGGCTAAACTACCCCATCAAGAAACTGGCCCGATGAGAAGTACTTCTCTTTGAGAACTCTGGCCACAAGGAACTCTGGTGATGTTAGAACTCGCCAGGCTTGTTTTCCCAATAATGCTTGAATAAAAATTCAGAAGTCCCTGAACCCCAATCCACCTTGTTGTTTTAACAACGTTAACCTGCTCCACTTGACCCATGGCAGTTTCCTTTCACCATCCCGTGATCCCCCCCAAAATTGGGCAACTATTGTCTTCAATTGATCATAAACCGATTTTGGGATCCGAAATAAACTCATAATATAGGTAGGAATCGATTGCACCACCACTTTGATTAGAATTTCCCGTCCTCCCAAAGAAAACAGATTACGTTTCCAAGTGTGGAGCCGCTTCTAAATTTTCTCTCTAATAGTCGCAAACGTACGCTGCTTTTGTCGACCAATCAAAGAGGGGAGACCCAAATAGGAATTGTGAGAGGATGGATTTTGAATTCACAACATCGAGCATAAGGTCAAACGTGCGTTCGACGGCGTATTAGGAGTAAAGGAGATGGCTGTTTTTTCCAAATTTACCTTCTAACCTGAAGCCGCTTTGTAGAGTCTCAAAATGTGAACAATAGTCGTAGTCTCAACCGGATTAGTCTTTTAAAAGATGATAGAGTCATCCACAATTTGGAAGGGTTTGAAGATAATGATATGTGATGATGGTGATTTCGACGATAGGAAAACCATGAATGTTGTATACAAAAAAGTGTTTAATAATATTTACAATCATTTTTTTAATTCATATTTTTTTCATGAATTAAATTATGATTATGTATTTTTGTTTTTTCTTTTATATTGTTTTTTAATTATTCTCTTCGGTGACCTTCTATAGTGGACGACATCCAAGTCAGATCGACTTTATCCTTGCAAGGAGGGAGGATAGACGCGTTTGCATAGATTGCAAGGTGATACCTGGGGAGTGTGTTGTCCCCCAACATAAGCTGGTGGTGTCGGATTTTCGATTACGAATACGTGTCCACCGGGACAAACGTGCCAAGACCGTGAGAACAAAGTGGTGGAAGCTTAAAGGGGAAGCGGCACAGACGTTTAGGGATATGATACTAGGCGAGAGGCCTTGGGAAGAAGGAGTAGATGCAGATGACATGTGGCTAAAGATGGCAACATGTGTACGGAAGGTGGCTGCAGAAGTACTTGGTGTGAGTAGGAGAGGCAAGCATGAAGAGAAGGACACTTGGTAGTGGAATGACGAGGTGCAAAGGGCTATTCAGGAGAAGAATGAGTGTTTCAAGCATCTCCACCTTGACAAGAGTGCAACTAACATTGAGAGCTATAAAATAGCGAGAAGGGCTGCAAAGCGTGCCGTGAATGTAGCAAAGGGTCAGGCCTATGATGACCTTTACCAGCGCCTAGGCACGAAGGAGGGGGAGAAGGACATTTATAGGATGGCTAGGATTCGGGAGAGGAAGACAAGGGACATCAACCAAATCAAATGCATCAAGGATGGGTTGGACCGGCCACTGGTGAAGGATGGGGAGATCAAGGACAGATGGTGAGAGTACTTCGACAAATTGTTTAATGGGGAGAATGAGGGTCCTACTCTGGAGTTGGATTACTCATTTGAGGATATCAATAGATGCTTGGTGAGAAGAATTCGGGAGGCAGAGATCGGAGAGGCTATGAAGAGGATGAAGGGTGGTAAAGCAATGGACCCTGATGGTATCTCCATTGAGGTGTGGAGATGCTTGGGCGCCAGAGCATTAGTATGGCTAACTAAGCTTTTTAACCTCATTTTCTGGTCAAACAAGATGCCTGATGAATGGAGGAGAAGTATTTAGTACCGATCTTCAATAATAAGGGAGATCTTCAAAGTTGTGGTAACTACCGTGGGATTAAGTTGATGAGCCATACGATGAAGCTCTGGGAGAGGGTTATCGAGCATCGCCTACAACGAGTGACGAGTGTGACCCAAAACCAATTTGGGTTTATGCCTGGAAGGTCGACCATGGAGGAGATTTTTCTAATACAACAGTTGACGGAGAGATATATGGACCAAAAGAAGGACTTGCATATGGTCTTTATCGACCTTGAGAAGTCTTATGACAGAGTACCGAATAATGTCATGTGGTGAATCTTAGAAAAGCACAAAGTCCCATCTAAGTACATTACCCTCATCAAGGATATGTACAACGATGCGATGACGTGTGTCCGAACATGTGGGGGCGATACCAACGACTTCCCAATTAAAATAGTACTACACCAGGGGTCAACCCTTATTTATTTGACTTGGTGATGGATGAGGCCACAAGGGACATACAAGGTGATATCCCTTGGTGTATGCTCTTTGTTGATGATGTGGTGCTAGTTGAAGAGAGTAAGGCAGGGGTAAATAGGATGTTAGAGCTGTGGAAGGACACGTTAGAGTCGAAAGGCTTCAGACTTAGTAGGACGAAGACCGAGTACATGATGTGTGCTTTCAGCATGGTTACACATGATGATGGTGACGTTAGCCTTGACGGGCAAGTGGTGGCCAAGAAGAAGACTATTCGGTGTTTAGGATCGATGCTACAAAAGGATGGCGGCATTGATGTTGATGTTAGGCATAGAATTGCAGCCGGTTGGTTGAAATAGCGTCAAGCTTCGGGCGTTCTCTGTGATAAGAGGGTGCCACAAAGGCTAAAAGGTAAGTTCTATAGGACGGTGATTCGCCCGGCGATGCTATACGGTGCTGAATGTTGGCCTACAAAAAGGCAAGATGTCCAACAACTAAGTGTAGCAGAGATGCGTATGTTGCGTTGGTTCTGCGGGCACACAAGAAGGGATAGAATCGGGAATGAGGATATTCGAGATAGGGTCGGGGTGGCTCCAATTGAGGAGAAATTGGTTCAACATAGGCTGAGGTGGTTCGGACATGTCCAACGGAGGCCTCCTGATGCACCGGTGCGTAGGGGAGTTCTACAGCGGGTCGATGATGTAGCAGTGGATAGGAGCGCTTGGAGGCTAGCAATCAACGTGCCAGAACTGTGACTTTTGCTCCTTTCTCTTTTGCTCCAATCTCTTCCTTTTGTTTTGAGCCCTTTTTGTGTTTCTCTTACCATTGGTTCTCTTGGGTTTCATCTCTAGCCTACCCCAACTTGCTTGGGACTAAAAGGCTGTGTTGTTGTTGTTGTTGTTTTAATTATTCTCCTCCGTGCAAATGCACGGGTTGATTACTAATATTTAGATAGTACACAATGCACATTTTAGTTATAAATAATGCATAATTAATTGAGAATAAAAATTACATATTTAGTTCATTCATTGTGCATATTTAAGTTAAAACAAAAGCATATTTAGTTCATCATAGTGCATATTTAGCTCATGTGAGGTCCAATCATAGCCATTTATTTGTGTACATCAATGGATCATATTGCTCGATTGAAATTTACATTAATTATATAATAAAAATATTAATTATTATATATAATGCACATTTAATTGCATATTTAGTTCGTGCAAAATGCGCATTTAGTTCATACGGAGTACATATTTAGTTCATAAATGTGCGTACTTAATTGATGTTATTATTGCATATTTATTATGTAATTAATTTGATATAATATTTTTTTTATCATATAAATAATGTAACACATAATGCATATTTAGTTTATTCAATATACATAGTTAGGTAATAAGAAATGAATATTTAGTTCATCATAGTGCATATTCATTATATTTAAGTTAAATATATATATCGTGCATATTTAGTTCATTTATTATACATATTTAGGAAATTAGAAATGCATATTTAGTTTATCATAGTGTATATTTATTATATTTAAATTAATTATATACATTGTGCATATTTAATTCATTTATTATGTATATTTAGTTCATGCAAAATGCATATTAATATCATCAAAGTGCATATTTGGTTAATGTGAGGTCCAATCATAGCTTTTTATTTGTGTAGATCAATTATTCATTTTTTTTTTCCAAACGACATCATTTCTCATAACCAAAATAAATGGAATGTACATGGCGACTCCCCAAATCCGCACCACCTGAGAGGCAAAGTACCATCTGTACTGCCTAACCGAGACCATAATACAAATTCACAGCAACTATCATCATAATATACACATGACCCGGCCACAAAGACATACATCACAACAAGCATAAATAAGATACAAGCTAGAAAAGAGGTAAACCACTTACACTAGACCTAGTCTACTCTCTGCAGCTTTTGTTAAGGCTTCATGCTGCTATTTTTGAACTCCAACCACTCATGCACTGCTGTCTTTATGATCCAAGGTTCATGGTGCCATTTGTTCTCAAAGACCCACAGATTCCGAGCTCGCCACAGCCACTATAGGATATATGTGGACAGTTGTATCCTATCTTCACAGCTTTCCTGCTTCTTCATTGACCCACAGATTCCGGGGCCATCTTCCAAGTGTTTTGGGACAGTAGAAGAGGACATGTTCTTGAGTTTCATCTGCTTCCCCACCCTTTGCACTTCAAGTCCAGCTGCATACCCCTCCTGCAAAGGTTAACATTGACAGGCAAGATGTTTGAAAAGGACCTCCATATGAAGTGTTTCACTTTCCCAAACACTTTCATGTTCCAACATCTCAATCTGGCTCTGTTGTTTCCCTCTTCCATCCTGTTGCACCCAGTTTCTGCTCTCAGACAAATTTTTTCATCCATCAAGACAGAATAAGCTATCTTCACTGAGAAAGAACCCTTCTTCAGAAATGAGCACCTCCATTTATCTGCAAGATGGGATTTAGAGATTTGATTTTTAAAAATTTTTCAGTTGTATCTTCATCAAAGATAGCTCTGACCAGCACTTCAACCCATGCACAACCTCCAGCCAGCAGGAGATCTTTGACACAAAATAGATGCCCTTCAAGTTGTGTTCTCATATGTGGTTTTCCTCCCTGCACCACTGGGATCCAGTTCACATCATTCAGCTTCAGGCTTATCCCATTCCTAACAACAACACTCATATGATTTTGCAGCACAGGAATGAAGGCAGCCCAAGAATTCCAGAGCCAAGATGCTCCATTTGATTTTCGATATTCAAAAAGAGAATGAGAGGAGAAGTATTTGCTTTTCAACACCTTGCTGACCAGAAGGTCCGGTTGCTCAATCACTCTCCATAGTTGTTTAAGAATAAGAGCTTTGTTAAAGAGTCTAATGTCTTGGAACCCCAACCCTCTCTCTTGCTTAGGTACAGTCACTTTATCCCAAGACATCCAATGCAACCCTTTGTTTTGGCTTTCCCCCTTACCCCACCAGAATCTAGCTACCACCATGCAAATCTCCAAACATATGCTCTTACGCAGCACAAAGTAAGACATCACAAAAATTGGTAATGCGTTTAACACTGCTTTAATGAGCACCTCTCTTCCAGCTGTTGAAAGAAAGTTGTTCTTCCAGCTTTCAATTCTCACTTTAACTGCATCAACCACATATTGAAAGGCCACTGCTTTTGATGATCCAATTCCCAGAGGCAGCCCTAAGTACTTTGATGATCTCTTTATTACAACACCTCTGAGGACTGAGCAAATCTATCTCTGATGGGCTTCATTGCAATTTTTACTGATAAACAGGGAAGACTTGTTGAGGTTAACCTTTTGCCCAGCAAAAGCTTGGTATTTCTGAAGTATCTCTATTAGCATAACTGCACGGTGAGCATCAGCTTTGCAAAAGATGAGTGCATCATCTGCAAATAAAAGGTGTGACAACATAGGCCCTTCCTTTGAAACTCTGACACCTTGAAACTGCCCAATATTCACCTTATAATTCAGAAAGGAGGAAAACAGCTCTGACACCAAGATGAATAGGTAGGGTGATAAAGGGTCACCCTGCCTAATCCCTTTTGTTGGAGTCACAAATCCACATACAGTCCCATTCAGTTTAAATGAAAATGTAGAAGAAGAAATGCAACTATATATCCACTTGACAAATAAAGAATGAAACCCCATTTTAGCCATTGTTTACTTGACACAATCCCATTCTATTTTGTCATAAGCTTTCTCCATGTCAAGTTTCACTGCCATAAAACAATTAGGCCCAGATCTATGTCTATGCAAAAAATAGAAGACTTCATATGCAAGCACTACATTATCAAATAATTGTCTTCCCTGGACAAAAGTCAGTTTGAGCATAGCTGACACAATCATTAAGGCATACTTTGAGTCTCTCAGCCAGGATTTTAGAAATGATTTTGTAAAGCACCCCACAAAGGCTATTTGGTCTATAATTACTCAATGATTCAGGATAAAGACATTTGGGTATCAGAGCAATTACAGTGTGGTTCCAGTTCTTTAACAGATGGCCAGTGGGGAAAAAACTCTTAATAGCACAGCACACATCACCTTTAACTATCTGCCAGAAGTGTTGAAAAAAGGAAGCAGACATCCCATCTTCCCCAGGTGACTTGTCAGGCTGCATGCTAAAGATGGCAGCCTTGATTTCTTTCTCATCCACCTGCTTAATTAGTTCATTGTTCATAGCATCAGAGACTGTGCCGTGAATATGATAGAGCAGCTCCTCTCCCCCACTAACACCTTCAAAAGAAAACTAATTAGAATAAAAGTCAGAGATGTGGCTTTGGATGTCCTCCTGTGTATCACAGCAATTCCCATTACTGGTGATTAATTTGTGGATTGAGTTCATCCTCCTTCTCTGAGAAACATAAGCATGAAAAAACCGGGTGTTTCAATCCCCATCCTTGAGCCACAGTGCTCTAGACTTCAATCTCCAGTACATCTCTTCTTCCTTATGTGCACCATCAAGCTCAACCTTTAAATGTCCCCATTCACCCCAATTCACTACTCCTCTTGCTTTCTCATCTCTTCTAATTTGGCTGTTCTCATTTGGATTGTTTTCTCATTATTTCTCCTCAAAGGTTTAGCCCAAGCTATTAAGGCCATTCTGGTGTTCTTCACTTTCTCATGCACCAAGAACATCTGAGATCCTTCCACAGATATATCCCATCCTACAACTACTGCTTCTTGGACACCATCCATTGTAGCCCATCTTGAGTCAAAAGTGAATCTTTTTTTCCTCTTTTCCATCTCCACCTCAGTGTCAAACAGAATCACATTATGGCTAGAGGCACTCCTATAGAAATTTGATACCACCATTTTTGGAAACCTCAGCATCCAATCTAGTGACACAAACACCCTATCCAGCCTTTCTTCTACATATCCCTCTTCATGTCTGTTGTTCCCCCAGGTAAAAAAGGATCTACTTTGATCAAGCTCCTGCATCTCCATCTTCAGGATAAACTCCTTAAACCCCACAAAGTCGGACTCATGTTTCCTCACTCCACCCCTCTTCTCCTCATTATTTGTAATAGCATTCCAATCACCAAAGATAGCCCAGCAATTGCCCCATTTTTCTCTGTTGTCTTCTAAGAATGCCCACTGGTCCATTCTTTGTATCCTGTCACAGCTCAAATAAATAAAAAACAGCCAGTACCACTCCCCCCTCTCTTTCCTCCTTGACCTCCAATTGGATACAAAAGTCATTACCAACCAAGCTCCTGATTTCCATAGTGCTATCCAACATAACCAGCAGCCCACCTCTAGTACCAACAGGCTGTTCCAGATACCACCTATTTTCAAAACCAAGCTTTCAACAAACAATTCTAGTAAAATCCAATTTTTTTTTTTTTTTTTTTTTTTTTGTTTCTGATAAAAAGAAAATGTTTGGGTGATGGAGTCTTCTGACATCCTTGATTGGGGAAACTGTAGAGAGCCCACCCAGCCCTCTACAGTTCCACACCATGGCCTTCATTGGTCACTTTGGGGCCACTTCAGGCTGGCCTGCTCCACCTTATCAGTCTCAGATTGTATCCTCCTTCTTTTATCCACCAATTCTTCTTTAATGAACTCATCCCGTTCTTCATACACCACAATCTCTCTGCTCCTCTTAGAAAAGGAAGTACACCTTGGTGCAGCCTCTACGTCTGTCATTCTCTGTAGTCTGCCATCAACTGTAGCCCTCATTTTCCATGTTGTTGTAGTTAATCTCTTGACCTCTACATTTGGGGGCTGAGGAAGGCCACTAGTTGAAGACTCCTCCATATTCTTTCCCCCTTCCACAATGTCCATTGGATGCTCCACTATCATCACAGTTGTTTCATGATCAATTGGCTCTGTTGGGATCTCACAACTACAGAGGCTTAGCTGGATTATCTCTCCTGACATCCCCTTTCCATTCCCCTTAATCTCACTTTGTGCTTTCTTTCCTCCTTCTGCCTTCAATCCTTGTTCTGGGAATACTGGTGATGGTGTATCACTAGCAGATACTACATGTTCTTGATTGGAATTCAACAGAGGTTCCTTCATCTTTACCCCTGAACTACTAGCATAGCTGCTCCTCCCTTCTGGGAATGTCTCTGTTGCCTTTAACCACTCCCCAAATTGTCCTTCTATCACTTGTGCCGCAACATCTTCCAATCTTCTGCCGCAATATCTATCGAGGTGTCCCAATTTACCCCAATAATAACACAAGTTCACCAGCCTCTCATATCTGAATGCTACTCTCACTCGTTGATCTCCCAATTTGACCGTGGTGCAGCGGGGAATTGGTTCTTTCATGTTCACCTCTGCCAATATTTTAATAAAACTAACCACTTTCCCTCCTGTTTTGCAAACCGTCACATTCTTAACCCCTTTGAATATATGTCCTATTTTAATGCCAACATCAGTGATCATCCAATTAATGGGAACATTCAGAATTTGGACCCATAATTTAACCTCATCAAAAGCACAATGATTACCAATCAGGCCTGGGAACCACTCTTTTAGCACCAGATACTGATTTTCATAAATCCAACAATGTCCCGCAGCCACTTTCTTCATATCTTCAATAGAGCTAAAAATAAATTGAAAGAAATTAGAACTTATCTCTTTGACTTCCATTGGCTGCTTGATTCACTATATAATTGCCATGGCTCGTTTTATCCCCAGCAGACTGGCTACCCTATCTCCGACAATTTTCCCAAACAGGTTGCATCCGCATTCCTCTTCACTAACTTTGACATCATTCGGTTGTATCTCTATTTCCCCTACTTCCTTCGCCGAGAGAGAGAAATCAAACAATTTCCGCACCACTACGTCATTTAGGTCACCGTCTGTCTCATCCCCCATTGCTCGCCAATTAGGTTACCGTGCACATTGTACTTGAACCACAATACACAGACACTACTACCACTTCCTCCTACCACTGCTCGATCCCAGCTCATACAGCGAAAGTCTACCGATAAAGATCGAAATTTACATTAATTATATAATAAAAAATAATTATTATTATATTTAAATTAATTATATAAAATACACATTTTGTTGCATATTATCGCTGCATATTTAGTTCATGCAATTTTCTCATTTAGTTCATGCGTAGTGCATGCTTAGTTCATAAACAGTGCACACTTAGTTGATATTATTGGTGCATATTTAGTTCATAGAGATTATATATTCAATTCATACTAAATGCATACTTAGCTCATATGAAGTGCATACTGCTGAATGCATATTTACTTCATACATAATGCATACTATGGTAAACGGTCAACGCCGAAAGTCAACGGGTCACATCGAATGTCAATGGTTATCATCATCTCAACGTCGTAATCAACTATCATCGGTCTATGATCAAATGGTATAAATAAATTTAAATAATTAAGATAAAAAAACTAAATCTTAGCTACACATCTCGATTCCTAATTAGTGGCTTTGATTGAGTCTCACATACTCGTTGTAAGTATGTGGACTCATTGGAACTAATCCCTATATATATAGGAGAGATTCAATGATTCATCTTCTTAAAATGGGTATGTGAGACCAATCTTAGCTGTTGATTTGTATAGATCAATGACTCATATAATCAATTATACTTTACATTAATTATATAATAATAAATAATAATTATTATTATTATATTTAAACTTGTTATATAATAAATAAATTCATTTTACTGTCATTGGCCGGTAGTTGACCGTCATTGACCAACATTGACCGTAAAGTTACCTACCCCTCAACCGTCGTTCCCCACTCCTAGCTCACCAACAATCACTACCATCGCTGCTCGGTCGGTCGCTGAAACTCCGAACACCTCCGCCGCCTTAGCAGTTGCATCAGGATAGGAATTTCACTTTCGTCGGCTAAAGCCATTCAAATGTCACTAATGGTGGAGATGTTTCTATTGTGTGTAATTGGGACAAGAGTAAGAGCGATTTCCCCAATTCAATTAGGGGTTATACGCCGCCGTTGGTGAAAATATCCCAGGCACTGTCGGGGTCGGAGGTTATGGACTCGACGATCTTGGAAGCTTTTTCCTTAATCATCCTCGAGCTCGACTCGATTAATCGGAGCAGGAGACTAAGGCCGCCCTTCTTGAACACGCACCTCCGAGTCAAATCACCAGCGGAGAGAAGCAACGAGAGAGCTCTTCTTTGAAAATTAGACAGATTTTAGGTTTCAGTTGCAGTTTCAACAAACTTATGAGTTATTGCAATTTGATCCCTAGGGTCAATCTATAATTTATCTAAGTTTGAATTGCTGCACTCTGGCCATTGGGTTTTTTATTATTTAAATAGTTCATATTTAGTTTATTTCTTGTGCATATTTAGGTAATAAGAAATGCGTATTTAGTTTCATACAAAATGTATAATTAGTTGATAACATAAAAACAGTAAAAGGCTCCAGTATATTGTTGTCAATTGCATATTTTGACTGATCATTTAGTTCATAAAAAATAACATTTAGTTCATACGAAGTGCATATTTAGTTCATGAAAAATGCATAGTTATTTGATAATAGTGTTACATATTTAGTTCATATAAACTGCAAATTTCGAGTACAAATTACTTCATACACAATGCACATTTGGCTCATAAAAAAATGCATATTTAACATACTTAATTAATTTACACGAAATGCACATTTAGTTCATACAAAGTGCATATTTAGTTCATGAGCAATGCATACTTAGTTGATATTATTATTGCACATTAAGTTCATTAAGAATACATATTTAGTTGTTGGTTCGTGGATTGGGTCACTCTCTTTTCTTTGTTGGTGTGGATGCTAGTTCGTGTGAAGGTGGTTCGGGGTTGCGTCTGAATGTTGGGGAAGGTGTTAGTCTAATTTTTAGGACTTTTCTTGTGTTCTTGTGTTTCTCTATGTTTTTTGCGTTTTACTCTCCTGTTGGACCCTGATTCTCCACTTGTAGAAGCTTTTATTTTGTTTTGTTAAAAGCATTCTCGTCGTGTAGGCCTCTCTGTAGTTAGAGTTTTTAGTTGGATTCTGTCGGCTAGTTAGTCATTTGTAATTATGTGTTTATTTAATAAATATATCGTTCCGAAAAAAAAATACATATTCAATTCATACTAAGTGTATATTTAGTTCATATCAACTGCATATTTTTATTGCAAAATTTACTTCATACAAAATGCATATATGGTTCATAGAAAATGCATATTTAGCATACATATTTAGTTCAAACTTATCAATATATTTTTTTATTATATATTTAATTTCATATAATATTATTTTTTTTTATTATATAATTACTATAATACATAATGCATATTTAATTCATTCACGTGCTTATTTAGTTAATAAAAAATGCATATTTAGTTTATCACAGTGTATATTTAGTTAATGTGAGGTCCAATTGTTGTCATTTATTTGTATAGATCAATGGCTCATATTAATCAATTGAAATTTTGATTAGTTACGTAATAAAAAGTAATAACTACTATATTTAAACTAATTTTATAAAATACACATTTAATTGCATATGTTGACTGCACATTTAGTTCATACGTAGTGCATATGGAGTCCATAAACAATACATACTTAGTTGGTATTATTTGTTCACATTTACTCCATACATAATGCATACTAGGATCATCGGTCAATGTCGAAAGTCAAATGCTAGAGTCAGCAGTCAACAGTCAAATGAATATTTAAATAAATAAAATAAAACAAATAAAACATTAAATCTTGGACGCACGTCTTGTTCTCTATTTAATGGCTAGGGTTGGATCACACATACTCACGTTAAATAATGAGACTCATTTGATTCAATCCCTATATATATACATACATTAATTTTTTGCAAATAAATAAGTGTCCATCAGCCCGGGAAAATTTTAAAACTAGTCCCACATGTATAGGGGGTGACAATTTTGGTCCCGACGGAATGCAGAAAATATGAATAGTCCCACAGCTTTTAAAAAATGATCAAAAGTAGGACTTTTTCGCCTGATTTACTATTTCTGGCCCGGAACGCCACGTGGCATCTGACGTGTTCATATTTTTCTACAAGTTGTGGGACTAGTTTTGAATTTTTTCCCAGATAGGAAAAAATTCAAAACTAAGCCACGTGTGCGCCAGCGTGTAAAAAATAAGCCACGTGTGCGCCACGTGGAGTTCCGGGCTGGAAATAGTAAATCCGGCGAAAAAGTCCTACTTTTGATCATTTTTTAAAAGTTGTGGGACTATTCATATTTTGTGCATTCTGTCGGGACCAAAATTGTCACCCCCCTATATATGTGGGACTAATTTTGAATTTTTCCCCCATCAGCCCATAGTAAAACCCAGATTAGTGATTGACCCGGGCTAGATTTGGGGTCACCTAGTCAATTGTTGAAACTGGGTATTTAATTTTATAAAATTTTGAAATAATATTAAAAATAAAATTATGTATATAAATATTAAGATCGGGTCAAACCGAGTTGACCCGACCAGATCGACTAGGTCCCTGCAACCCGGTCCAAACAACCCATCCAGAACGGTCTCGATCCCGAGTCAACCAGGTCTTGGGCCATCCCGTTGGGCTGGTCTAAATTTCGAAATACTGCATCAGTCATACATAATCTCGTGATATTTCAACACATACAGGGTATGCTATGTTAAATTGTTAATTAATTTGTGGGCATATCAAAATCGTGTCCTCGTGGGCAGGAGAGCCGACTTATATTAAATTATTAATTAATCTCTATATAACTATAGAGATGAGATCATATGAGAATGGTGAAAGAAATAAGAATAAATCTATACCATTGAATCTATCAAATCTATAGTCATGATCAAGTCAAATTATATTAATGACAGTCAAATATGTGATGGCATTTTTGTAATTAAATGTCATATTATGGTCAAATATTTACATTTAACCACTAAGTAAGGATAAAACGAATATTACACAAAATGACAACCATCATCAGCGGGCCCTATTCAAACCCACCCAACATTCATTCTCTCTCACACACTATCTCTCACACAAAACACACACTATAGCCCGCACACACTCCAAACACAATATGTATTAGAGCACCCACAATGCTTTGGGTCCATTCAGAAAAATATATACATGCCACGTAGGAAATATATTCAGTCTAGAAAAATAAACTCTCCAATGCAAGTGCAAGTAGACTGGGTCGTGTT
This sequence comes from Striga asiatica, assembly GCA_008636005.1. NCBI lineage: Eukaryota > Viridiplantae > Streptophyta > Magnoliopsida > Lamiales > Orobanchaceae > Striga > Striga asiatica. The sequence goes on along the minus strand of BKCP01005960.1, from coordinate 155,477 downwards.
GATATGTCAGCAGAAAAAGAGACTCAGTCTGCCTTAAGTCAATTTTAGACCCAAGTAGGGACCTAGTCTCTTTGCATTAGAGTCAAATTTGTTACTTTTATATATTTACATGCCATGTAGGCAAAATTAGACCAAAAGCATTGCAGATGCTCTTATAAATCTCTGATTTCCTAATTATGTATTACAAAATTTGTTTTGCAATTGGTATTTTTTACTATTTTTATTTTGTACAGTAAACTAGACAAAAAATTAATATTGTTAATTGGGACGAGATAAGCAAATAAAACATAAATATAAGAGAAATTAACGTATTTTTTAAAATATATAGGAAAAACTCACAAATTTTGCACATAAATATGAAAATTTCCAAAAAAAAAAATTAAGACTATAAGGGGAAAACATGCAAATTTTGCAAAATACAGGGTGCAGTATATTTTACATACACCACCACACAACTGTAAAGAAGAGATCATTTGAGGTACTTTTACACAAACATGAGGATGCTTGGATATAAATCTATATATAACTAGTACGAATCTCGTGCGATGCACGAGCAAGAGATATCCGTTAATATTTATAAATTAAAAATACGCATTAAATAATATTCATAAATTAAAAATATGGAATCAATATGTAATACTCATTAAAATCTCTGCCAACGTGTTGTAAATTAGAACCCATCAAACACAATTAGGAAATAAGAAACAAATTGGATTAATCATAACTTAAAATTATAACATGATAAGCACAATGAATTGAATAACAAATCTCAATTCTAATAATGTACACATCCAACATTATAATTATTTTTTTGTAAAGATTTCGAATTAACAATAATATATGCCTATTCACAACATAGATCTTTTCGTACAATTAAACACAATATATTAACATAAATTGTGAAAACAAAATTAAATCATTTTTTGAAATATAGATCCCAACATATTTTTTATTCTTAGAATCCAAATCGTGAAAATATATTTGTTGCCATTTTGATGTATCAAATATAAGTATTGGATTGATTAATAAACGTTTACTTTATTTTTTAAAAAATGTTAAGTGTAAATTTATTAATTTAATTAGCAATGTTATGTAAGTATTGTACTTGGACTATTGCAATATTACAAGAAAGCAAAAATTTTTGGCCAGAGCGTTTGCTCCCTAAAAAATAGAACAGATGCCCTATTTCGATCATCTTGCTCGCATGATACGTTTCTGTCACCCAACTTGTTTTTTTAACTATTATTAATTTTAATTTTCTTGTTAATGTGTAGTTTAGCTAACGCACTTTCACAATTATCGAATGATTTGTTTGATATAGGAATATTTGGTAGTAAATATATCATAAATATTTCATTATCCGCGGAACTTTTAGTTTTGTATCACGACATTATAAATATGAAATTAAATAATTTGAAATACGCAAATCGACAATAAAAATTCGGATACAAATTAAAATTTTAATACTTCAAAGAGTCCACAAAAATGGTATTCTTTCAAAATGATATATTCTTTATATGTTCAGAAAGGTGGAATAATTGGATATCAATTTATNATAGAAAATGGCGGGGTTCTCCATTACAGCACCACAAAGCTGCAGACAGTGAGGGAAAAAAAAAAAAAAGGAATTTGATTTGCAATGAGCAGTTCAAGAGGAAGCTCGAGCTGGAACTCCGAGATTAATGGTGCTCCAATGGAGATGACCTGCAGGTGTGGAGATAAAGTATACTTGAAGACCTCCTGGACCCAAAATAATCCGGGAAGAAGATATTGGGCATGCTCTAAATATGGAGTAATTAATTATTTTGTGATGCAATTGTGTTTTTATTTTTATAGCATAAATTGTTTTCGAATGTGTTTATAAATATGCTCTAAGAGTGAAATTTTCGCATGCCCTGAAATTTTCGAATGTGTTTATAGCATAAATTGTTTTCGAATGTGTTTATGGAAACGTGGTTTTGATAGGGAAAAACGTTACTTTGTCGTTCGAGGATATTGAAGCTAATTTTGGTGAGTTTAGAAATCTCTTCTTATATGTTGTGTGCGGACCAGTTGTTATTTATGTTTGTGAATCTTGAATCTGGGCGCTGAAAGGTTGGTTTTTGTTTGATTAAACTGATGTTGTTTTATATGATTGAATTGATCTGATTAGTGTGATCCCTGTACTGGTGAATCCATTCATTATTTGCTTGATTTAAGTTCTTGCTGTGATTTAGTTTGTTGAATTGTTAAATTTCTGCAATATTGAATATGCCCTGAATATGCCTAAATCCCATTTTTGCAGCAAAAGTTTGGTTTTTGCGGTCTTTTTATATGGTATGATCCGGAAATTTGCGCAAGAGCAAAGAATATTATACCCGGTTTGCTGGAAAAATCAAATAAACATCAATATCAAATTGAGCAATACAAGTTGAGGAATGCTGAAATGGAAGCTCAACTCTTGGTAGCAATGAAAAAAGTGGATGACATGAACAATGCATTGGTTGAAATTGAGCAATACAAGTTGAAAAATTTTGAATTGGAAGCTCAGCTGTTGGTGGCAATGAACAATGTGGATGACATGAACAATGCATTGGTTGTGTGCAAGAATAAGATCAAAAAATTATAGGCTGCTACCATTCTTCTCTCATTGTTATTCCTTGTCAAATTATGTTCTAACTAGATTTAGATAGTTATGGTTGGTGTAATTTGAAGTATTGTTATTATGTAATGCTTTATTTATGCAATTCCTGTACCATTTTCAATATGAATATTGTTATGCAATTCATGTACCATTTTCAGCATTTGGTTTTTAATGAGTATTGTTATGTATTTGCAATATGAAGAAGACTCCTAAACCACAACAAAACTTGAACAAAAACTTAACAAAGGTTCACTTTGTTACCAAACACTGAACAAAACCTGAACAAAGAGTCATTGCAAAGGTTCTAACCAAAACTTCACATCCATTAAGGATAGACAAATGATATCAAAAACTGAACAAACCTAAAACACATCCAAACCAAAGCTTCACACCAAAAAAACATCACTACAGAACAAAGGTTCTATTCCAGTGCACACTACAACAATCAATCATGTCCATAAAACAACACACAAAAGTCTGTCAAGACAATTATCAAAACATCACAAACATGTCCATAAAACATCACACAAGATAATGTATTTCTGTCCATAACACTCACACACAATAAATCAATACAAATGAATACATTCTCCATCTTCAGCATATCCTCAAATGGATTTTTGTCCCTCATTTTGCTTTGGAGTCCCCTGAGCAGCAGCAACAGCTCTTAAATTTGAAAGGGTAATGTAGTTGACACCTCCCTTCACAATGATTGGTTCAGTTCCAGAAGATGATTGCATCATCTAAAAGTAGAAAATTTGATTTATCAAGCTTATATTAAATNTATACATATATATATGAGAAAAAACAACATGCACAAAAGATTAAAAAAAAAAAAATTACATTAATTGAAGACACTCTGTTTGTGCCTCCACTTAAGTTTACACCACCAACTGTGGCAGACTCTCTCCTCCTCCTATCCTATTTTGTGCAAAACAATTACAAATGACAGTGTCATTCCAACATAATAAAAGTTACATGTAATTGAAGAGTGAGATTGAATAATAAAAGTTACAACTAATCAAATCAAATAGTACTTTCATCAAATTATACTTACAGGTAGCTTTGATCTTTTCTGAGACTGAGAGTGATGCTTAGACTGAGCTTGAGACTGAGATTAAGACTGAGCTTGAGACTGAGATTAAGACTGAGACTTAGATTGTGACTGAGAATGAGTGCCACTCATGCTTCTTGCCACTGGAGTTCTACTTTCAGACTGTTGATTCTTGCAAGTTCTAGAGTTGTGGCCTTGTTTACCACACTTTCCAAATTTCACTGAATTTTGAAGTTTTTTAAGCCTAGTTTCAGAGGATGGAGTAGGAGACTCATTAGGTTGTCTCCTCCTCAATTTTTTGGGCCTACCAGGCCTATTTTCATATATTGGTGGCAAAGGAGCTGGTAAATCACATGTAGGCCACAATTCAGAACATGAAATTCCCATGATGGCATTTTCATATGCATTTATGTGTTTTGACTATACAAGTCATCAACATAGCACTCAGGATCTTCATGTCTGCACCAAATAGCAGCACATGCATGCTTACAAGGGATTCCTGTCAAATCCCATTTTCTACAGCTGCAACTCAGTCCAGCAACATCAACAGTGTGTTGATCATAAGGGCCTATGATTTCAAAGTGCCGATCATCACTTTTCATTGGAATACACTCTGCACCATCTTTCATGTTGTTTTGAAGTATTTTTTTTATTCTAGGGCAGATCTTCCCAGACCAATTTTTAGCTGCATCTCTATTCACTTGCAGTCTTGCCATCAATAAGTGCCTTATTGTCTCAAGCATCACAATGACTGGCTTGTCCCTTGCATTCAGGATGAAAGAATTGAAACACTCACACATATTGTTCAGTGAAATGTCACACTCCAGTGAAGTTCTGAAGTGAGACCGAGACCATTGACTAGGAGGTTTTTTTACCAGCCAGTCATAAGCATTTGGACCCAATCCTTTCAATTCATTCACCTTTGCACTAAAAACTTCCACCCTAGTTGTTCTAGCTGCAGCCCACAAAAGATTTTTTATAGACTGACCAACAAAGCCATCTCTTTTCATGTTACTGTGTAAATGTCTAACACAAAACCTGTTTTCACAATTAAGGAACAACTCTTCAAAGGCAGGGATGAGCCCTTTCTGTTTATCACTCATGAAAGTCTATTCAAGTTCATTATCAATCTCTAAATCATTCTCTAACAACCTCAAAAACCACAACCAAGAATCTTTATTCTCATTTTCAACTATTGCATAAGCAACAAGAAAAATCTGGTTATTTGGGTCAACGCCCACAGCTGTTATGTGTTGACCACCCTGGGGGCCTTTCAAGAAGCACCCATCAACCCCAATGATTTTTCTGCAGTGCTTAAAACCTATCTTGCATGCATCAAAACAAATATACAATCTTTTGAACACATGTTGTCTAGATTGCTCTTCACAATTGCTCAGTTTTAGAACAACAGTTGAACCATGATTGGGCCTTAACAACTCTAAACAATAGTTTCTAATTGAACTGAATTGTTTTTTAAATGTTCCATCCAGAAGCATCATTGCTTTCTTCTTGGCCCTGTAGGATTGTTGCCTAGTAATATTGGACTACAACTTGGTACACAACATACTCCTAAACTCATTGACTCCTAACTTAGGGTACTTCTTAAATTTTTTCATGAAATTCTTCCCTATCCACCCCCACCCAGATTTGATGCTAGGATTATTATAGTTCCAAGAACAACCTTTGTGGTTTTTCTCATAACACTTCACCTGCCAAGATGAGTCATTTTGCATTGGTGAAACAAAAATATACCACCCACACCCCTCTGTGGTACACCTAGCTCTAAATCTTCTTTTGTCATTCCTATCAAAACGAACCACCATCCCTCTTCTATAGCAGAAACCCTGAATAACATCCTTAGCCTCTGATTTTGTACTAAAAATCATCCCTAACTTCAACTCAGGGTTTTTGTCAGTTTAAGGATTATATTTAAGGAATTTCACAACATTATCCTCCTCATCAGACCCTCTAACACTTTCAAATGAATCACTATCCCCTAACTCAAGATCATGCTCTTCCTCAAATATACCCTCAGAAAAAAAACTCATTTTCAATTGATTTACCATTATTTTTTTCATTCACCCCAACAAATTCTGCATCTTTGTCAACATTTCTGTCAAACAAATTATCATCCTCATCCATGTCATAGTCACTATCATTGAACTCCTCACATTCTGAATCACTATCATCAACAGAAGCACACTCTTCATTTTGTTCATGTTGTTCAAATTGTACAGATTGTTCATGATGTTCATGTTGTTCAGATTGTACAGATTGTTCATGATGTTCAGGTTGTTCAGGTTGTTCAACATTAGAGTTCAGACTACCAAGAAATGAGAGGTCAATGACAAGATCACTTTCAACCTCAAGATTAGAGTAGTTGTTATCAACATGATGTACATGTTCTAAAACAATTCTCGCTATTCTGTTTTCAGGAATGAGGTTCATGACCTTATATGCCAATTGATCACTATCAATAATATGACTACCATCTTGTAAACTAATTCCATGCACATGCCAGGCATTCACATGATCACTGTTATAACCTAGTTGCTCTATAAAATCCTTTAACTCAATCAACCCAAACATCTCCCCATCCACCCCATCAAAATAATCCAAATACCCACCTCGGTATTCTTTCATAGGAATATGCATCATTAAACCACCGTGCAGAAACTCAATTGTGAAGACAGTTGATTCCAACAAAAAGTCTACAACACAGGAAAAAAAAAAAGAAAAATCAAATAAACAGAACTGAAAAATAGTATGCATAAACAAATAAACAGAACTGAAAAACCCCTAATTTGTTCAGCTCATAATCAAAAAACCCCTAATTTGTTCAGCTGAAAAAAAACCCTAATATTTAGGGCAACTCCCACAATAATCAGATAATATGGAACTTTTCAAAATTAACCATATAATTTCCATTAATTCAAAAAATTAGTGCCAAACTGAAGTGAAAAAACTTACCGTATTCAAGTTGCAACCCATGTATAATCCTTCTCGCCATGGAGTCAGATGGGCCGTTGCAGTTCTAAATATGCTCGTTGCAAATAAGAATATGCTCGTCGCAAATCTGAAATGGAAGCTCACAATACACCAAAACACCAGTCAATTGCCCACTTAAATGCGATAAATGAAAGAAATTTTTCTACAGGTAAAATGTTAGGTTTTTTTTCACAGCAATTAGGTCTGCTCGATTGGGAAAATTAGGGGAAACCAATTATTTAGGTTTCTTTAGGGAAAACAACCGGTTAGAGAAGGTGATGGTCAGTTGACTCACGGTCAACTGACGATTCGGGCAATAATGATGGATTTTGAATACTTTAGTGACTGAAAGTGATTAAGTATAAATCATGGATATCAAAAGTGAAAAGTAGGTATACCTGGGGTACCAAAAGTGAAATTTTCCCTAATAGAATCCATATGTGACCAAAATATATGTTAGCCGCAATGAAATATATTCTAAGAGAAACATTCTATAAAATACATGCTAGCCGTAATATTTGACTGTACAAATATGAAATTGACTTTTTTAATTTGAATATAGAAAATTGACGGCCACTTTTCAATTTTTTTTTAAAAAATTACTAATAAAGGTAAAAATAAATTTTTTGGCAGAATTTCAGTTGCTTTTTCAGGTAAATACCAAACTTTATATATATATGTAGATAAGAATAATCATTTATTAAAAATAGTACTAAAAAATTTTAGGAGCATTTAATGTATACCTTTTTTTGAAAACTTTTTAAATATATGCATTAATTGCTTCCATATACATGTTTTCAGATACGATCAAATCAGATATGATAAAACAAACTTCATACTTCCCCGCTCCTTTGGCTTTCTCACTCACTCTTTATAACTCAGCAGATGATTAGAAGAACTATTGGTTGTCCCAATAGCAAGCAGACGGTCCACTACTGGCAGGGACGGATCCTAATGAGGTCTGGGCTGGGCTGAAGCCCAGGCCTTTTATTTATTTTTTTAACCAACTACTAGTTTAAATTTTTTTTATTGTCTTTCTAGCTCAGTCCAATAAACCAACTCACTGATCCATTAAAATAATTCAGTTATCTATTCAAGTCCAAAGACCACAAACACCACTTTAATAAAATATTATATATTGTTGATTCATATATCGCACTAGTCACTAACCCACAAAAAACACTACTATATACCAAACTTCAATCAAATAAATCAATTGGGGTCATGCCCCTCCTAGCACCAAAAAATTGAATTTAAAAGAACAATAAATAAATAAATAAATTATTCAACAAGTATACTACTGATCTAATTTCTTTTTTAATAGTAAGTTATATATTTTAAACGACATATTAGATATTTGTTTCATTTGTCAAATTGTCTTTATTTATCTTTCCATTTTAGTTGAACTGTTTAGGATTTTCTAACAGCAATTGCTAGGATCATTTTATTGCAATTCTTGTTTTGTTGATTGTTTATGAAGTAGTACGTGTGTGTGTGTGTGGGTGTGTATTTTTTTCTTTATCTCTTATCATCTAGTGTAGTTGTTGTATATCATATTCGGATATAATTTTTATGATGCATTATGAAAAATCAATTTATTGGTATTGTTGAATTTTTAAAAATTCACACGGAGCACCAACCATCAGCCAAGAAAGGAAAACTTCATTGATATCATCGTTCTTTAGAAAACGTGATCGTCAAACTAGTGAAAGCACATCAAATACGGTGCAAAATGAGTATAATGAATTTTATTCTGTAAAAGCTTGTCGAGCACAACTTCAGTGAATATTTGAAGAAAAAAATATTATGTAATTTTTATGAAAATAAGTTTTTAACATTATAGCCCAGTCTACTCTTAATTTCTGGATCCGTCCCTGACTACTGGCTTCTGCGTATTTCTAGGAAAAACCCTACTGACTTGGGTTTCCAAAAGGCAACCTGTTATTTTCTTAAATAATTTTATTAATGTATGTAATAATTTCATTGATATCCATTATAATAAATTACAAGATTAATTTTTTTGTGATTCATGTTGATAATATTATGATCAAGATAAATATTACAACATATTTTAAGTTATAATCATAATATTAATTTTTTTTCATAAATATTCACTTCTTATCCAAAAATATTTATAGAAAATCGTAACAAGTTAGATAGAATTTTTTGCTTCCAATTAATCAGGCGAAATCAAGTTGGTGAATTAATCTTTGTCAATATAATTTTTTCTTAATCTTTATTTCATTATATATAAAAAATAAATTATTCTTCAAATTAATATAATTTACCATTTAAGTGATAATGACCAGATACATTAAATAGTTTTACTAATGGTCAAAAATTAAAATTGAAATATATTAACTTTTCTTTAGAATTTATTTGTATATTATTGGCAACCATGATTATTTTTGTTATTTTTTTTATAATGAAATTCTTGTAAAATATATTTTCATTGCAGAGTATGCTAAATAAACTATAAATCCTTGTAATGCGAATTAGATAAATCTTGATTATATAAGGGATTGAGCTTTTGGTATTTGCTAAATCAATGTTGTTTAATTAATATACAAAATTAAATTCTAAAAAAGCATGTGTGTACATTTTGTAACATATTTATACACTATTTAATTTTAAATTTATTTACATATTTTAAATTGATTACATAAATAAATAATACTAATGTGCATTAAATATTTTTCATTACATAAAATAAAAAGAAAAAGAAGAAGTACAACTTCTAAAACTTTTATAAATAATAATGACATTATATGACAACAAAATTTATAATAAAATAATAGTTAAGTATTATATGGTGAACAAGAATAAGTAAAACGGTTGTTTTCTTTTATATCAATATACATATATATATATATACTAAAATCAAATTTATATTAGTATAAGAAAAATGATACATGACTAACCTAATGTACAACTATGTTGGCAACACAAGTGAAAACATCCACTTGTGTATTTTTTATTGTTATTTTTGTATATGTTTTTACTTGTGTTGTCAACCTAGTTGTATACTAGGTTGGGAATGTAGCATTTCTCTTAGTATAATTATGTTAGTAAGATAATATATTAATTATTTTACATGTTAGCCCTAACATGCTCATATTTAATGTTCTAGCTAAAGAAACAACGCAAAAATGGTGGAAAATAGATTATAACTCTATTGTTTTTTTAGACTTAATGTTGATTAAAAAATGTGAAAAATAGATGATAATCCTATTACTTTTTAAACTTAAACGGACAGACTCATTTAATATCTCTGTCTCGTGCATCGCACGGGGTACGTACTTGTCTTTTAAAAAAAAATCCAAACATTTTTAACTCAACAACTTTTTTTTAATTCAACTTTAACTCAACTACACTATTATCAGTATAATTAGATAATATCAACCTTACACATCGTATCAAATTTAATTCACTATTCATTTACTCTCATAATTTTAATTAACCATCACTTTAAATCACTCGTACTTTTACATCAAATCAACTCTAATTATTTTACTTTAAATATTATTTTAATATACCCACTACCAACTAACCATACCATATTTTTTCAAAATTAACTAAAACAAACCCAAAAATCCAAACAAATCCAAATTTTTTTATATCCAACCATTCTAATTAAATACACCCCTAATTTCTCTCATTCATCCTCTTCTTATTCTTTTCTCTATTTCTGATTTTCTTATATCTCAATCCACGATTTTCATACATAGTTCGAAATCTGATACTACCCAAGACGTAAGGAATTATCAACACACAACAAATCAATGATAAAATCGTCTACAAAGAGCATTCTTGTATGTCAATCCCAAATACATGTTTATGGCTATACACAACAGCTGATTCTTTT
>BKCP01005960.1:121165-144784 GCA_008636005.1 Striga asiatica | reverse complement strand
AAAAAATACTAGAGATTTACCTCAATTATGTCTTCAGGAAGCAAAAATATCGAGCATCCGAGTTTCCGTGCAATACTGATGATGTAGGTCGCGTTCATCTTTTTCTCCTCCTCTGCATAAATCGTGGATTTAAAAGCATGTAAAATGGTGTGCATTTTATTTCAAGCGTAGTAACATTCTTTCCTCAGGAATAAACTACTTTCAAAATATTGGAATATGCTTCATGAAAAGTAGTATTAAGTTCGGCTTCAGGTGATGATATGTCATTCTAATGATTTCTTTTATTCAACTGTTTTGAGTTAGCTAGCAGCAGCTCTTTCAAGTTTATAACTGCAAGTAAATTAAGGAACATACCACTTAACCCTTTTGTAACAAGACTCCAGTTGACAGATCTTGGTTGCACAGCACTGAGCAGCTCAAGGAAAAAGATCCCATCTGACAAACTCTTATCCTGCATAGCGTATCATAAATTGTTTTGATGATAAGATTCTTGTGGCAGCTAGAAGAGTAGCATGCAAGAACAAGTGATGCTGATAAAGTGTGCTAAGTGGGGTTTTATTCGAGTTATTTGGATTTTGACCAGTTTCATCATCAGTGAATGAACAATAAACTTAGACAGTGCATGAACTATGAGATTTGCATGTCCAAATGCAAGTTGTCCAAAATATCATACCCCTAAATGGTATGCATGAGCAATCGTGCATCTGTTATAAGAAAATCTTTCTGAATAAATAAATAATAATACCTTGAAACTGTCCATATGGCTCTGGCTCTGGTTCCCAGAGTTCCGGACCTTGCTGTTAGCCCACTCTAGAATGTCGGCGTCTTTAATTTCCTTCCCATGAGAATGTGTTCTTAACTGCTTCAATAACTGAAGCATGTTATACCTCATCAACTGCCATAGATAGGCTGGAAAACGGAAATCGGGTGAAAAATCATTTAGTCACATGAGAGTCTTGGCGCTTAAACGATTGAAGGGATATTAAAGTAGGAAACATACCTAGTATCAGTTTCTTGTTTCCTTGAACTATATCATTTCCAGCAATATTGACTAGGGAAAACTTCAACTGTTTCCCAATTTTGACTACTTGATTGCAGTTTTCTACTTTCCGGAATGGCATTTTGATGGGAGGTCGGGAGGCAATTTTCCAGTTGACGATCCCTGGGGACACCTTGTCTAGTGTCTCTAAGAGAATCCACCTGCAATCATGAAAAAAGTTTATTTACAATGGCATCAGTTAAGAAAGCCCCAACAAAAGATGGGATTGACAGCGACTTAATAAACTTTTCTGTGCAAAAAATTATAGCAACCGAAGCACAGTGGAAGTTACTCTTAGGAAAATCATTGCATGCAACATGAAATTCGACTCTTTTATTTTCATATAGTTATCATAGATCATGAAGAGTGAAATTTCTCTGTCAAATAGCTGCGGCACTCACCCATTTCTGAGATCTTCAAAGACATTGTCGATGTATGAAGAATTTCCCAGACTATTTAACCAAAAACGAAAAACTCTCTCTTCTCTGGACACCTGTGCATCATCTGGTAGAGTCTCGAGAAAAGATATCTGTTTTGTTTGGGTTGAGAGTCCATTCCTACGCATGAAACATATGATTAGCAAAAACACTATGCAACATCAGTTAACCAGAAGCAAAATTTGTGAAGTAGCAAAGTTATAAGTAGAAGCATCAAGAAATGCTCAAGAACAAGCGGTTATGAGGTATTGAGGTGCCATGATCATATTCGTTGTACTGATACAACCAATGAGCTTTACGCCATATAATTTTAGTACTGTACTTCGATAAAAAGATACAAGATACAGACACCGTTCCATCAGAATGTAAAATTTCTTTTGCAGCTGTAGGATGACCTAACTGGATAAGAATAGTACTTCACCTATTAATAACCAGATCATAAATACTTTTCAGTTTCAACTGATTTTATTATACACTCGATACACATTGTCGGTTCTAATTATCGGAGAAGTTGAAAGCAATAAATATGCTGAAACTTATAACGTCACCAATTTTTCTCACCTGTGCTGGAAGATATGTGCTACAAATGCAAGATTAAGGTTTGGGGAACCATCCACAATATCTTTGGCTGTTAAGTATCTTTTGCAGCCCATCTTATCAGCATGCTCGAGAACCAACTTTGCTCTTTCAAGGGGATCTTTTACTTTAAGAGTGGATGGATTACTATGTTCGGGAGCTAGAACATTCAATAGATGAGCATAAGCCTCAGCGTCCTACAGATAAAATTCTTATATGTCATTTAATAACACTGTCATCGATAAATGGGAGATACTGAAGATATGACCCAATATATTCTCAGCTTTGGATATAACCGAAAATGGAAGGGTGTTGTTTCAGTCCCTCTTAAGATTCAAGTAGTTATACATCCCCAAGTAACTAAAAAGTTCCCAAAAGCTACACCAATGAGTTTCAACTTTCAACCAAAACAAAACATGTCTATCTTTGATTATGGCTACATTCCAAATCTGATTAAATGTAAAAACGAAATAATCGAATAATTGATTATCTATGAACTGAGGAAAAATAGTATAGAAAAAGGAACAACATTGATGAAAACAAAAATGATCATAATCTGAAACTCGTCACTTTTTAAGTTTACCTTTACATCAGATGAGAAGTTTGTAACAATTTTACTGTACCCTCCTTTCCTCAATTGAAAATTCATCCACCTTAGTAGTATCTTCTCTGGTGGTAGGCTCATCAGCTCCTCCACATCCTGTATATCAAGAATTATGGTGATTACACCCAAAACATACATTTGGTTATCAGCAGAAAGACATATTTGTTTGATTTAAAATTGATAAACAATTACCTTGCTATCGTCAACCAGCTCCACCAACTGTGGTGTTTTCTTTAAGTTGAGGTCCGCCAACAGTTGTATCTGAGACAGCAATGATCCAGGATGTTAAACATTAGAGTATGGTAAATTATTGAAAGATTATAGACATACATTTCTTTAGGTCTACTATTTGAAAGATATTACAACTTGGTTTGGATTTTAAAAATAAATCATTGCAAATAGTCATTGTCGCATGCAATTGATCCTCACCTTGATAATCTGAGATATCACTCCAAGAACAAGGTGTCTCTGGACATAGGACAGAGAAAACAACAGTCAGCTTGTGATTCAAGGACTGGAGATCCACAGTTCCACACCATGATCATATTTATGCAAAAGAATAACACATAGAGATAGAGCAGTATATACAACCGACTAAGGAAACTCAACAATCGCATAAATTGATATTTTTAAGTGGAATCACCACAGTTCAACACAAAGAAAAATGAAAGAAAGAGAAAGCAACAGAAGAAAAAGAAAGAACAAAAGAAGAAAATAAAAAGAGACAGAGAGGAGCAAAATGCCTTAAACATTTGAAATATTAAGAACAATTTGTTAAACATGTCGTGAACATTTGAAATAGGCTGCAGCACTTAGTTTGAGTAGCTGAAAGCTAATTCTAAATTCAAAATAAGGAGCCTACAAGTAGCGCAATAGAATTTTACAAATGCTATGTTCTCTTGAGCTCCAAAAGAGAGAATGGAAGACATAATTAGGATATCCAAAACTTTAATATCGAACCCCGAAAACTGGTTTTCCAAAACATGCTTCTGGAAATTTAGAGCCATATTTCATAAAATTACCAGAAGCAACAAAATGGTTTGACTTCTGTGGCTATGTTACAAAATAGCGATACCATTAACCATTATCAAGTTTCAGTATTACAACTTTCAGCTTCTACTTAGGAATGATAATCTTTGATCCATATAGAAGTAGTCAAGCTATGGAAGATGTGGGAGCTTTTTGAAGCAAATACCAGGCTTTCAGAACAAAAGCATAGAGTAATAAAAGCTGTCAAGTTGAGAGAAATGAGAATACGAGCATTTTAAGCAATCCACCAGATCACACCATCATTTTCTAGTTATAAATTGAATAAGTCCATACCCTTCCTTCAATAAAGTCCTGAGTCCCTATATTGACAACTGTACATCCAATTGCCTTGGCAGAATTGAGGCACAACGTGTGATTCTCATTCCTCTCCCACGGATTGAGCATCCTCTTTGTATTTATAGCTCGTTCATCAATTGTTCCAGGTACAGCAACATTTATGAGTTTGCTGCAACCACACAATCATGAAACAAGTCATATTTGGTTCACCGAAATATAAGCAAATCATGACAGCAGGCAAGAAAAAGGATGATAACCAAATTAGAACTCCATCCTTGGCTATCTCAAAAAGATCATTTGTTGCAGGATCTATAGGAAGGTATTTCTTCAAGAATTCATCTTCTGCAAGATAGTTATTGATGTGCGAAACATATGATGCCTTCTCAGATTCGCTTATTGTGTGAAGCAGTGTGGAAGTAGGAGACTTCAAAAATGCGGATGCATTTTTCGTGCCACTTCCCCGCCGTTCAGTTGCAAGAGCTTGAAGTTTTAGATATACCTGTTACAAAATCATCAATATATTATTTTATTCATGTGAAAAGAAAACGAACCGTAAAGCATGTAGAAATCAACTGTATACGAACAAACTACTAGCTACTCAAGTAAAAGAAATAAATATAAATGAATGATGTGAAAACTGCTCAAAAATAAAAAAGGAAAAAGAAGTCGAGCACACACACAGGGTGAGGGAGAGAGGAGTATGATAAAAGAAAGCCCAATCAAGATGATAATGATAGAAGATGCTGTGTCCTCAGATTTGGCTAAAATCTTATCGAAAAGTTCAGAAGTGGAGCCAGGGATAACCCAATGTTCATACTATAACTGAATCCTAACACAAGCTCCTAGGGAATGGGTACACAGTGCATCATCCTGTTTTAAGAGAAAAAGAACAAATAGAAAATGGTATACTAAAAGATAAAATCTATTATTAGAGTCGTACAAATAATCAAAGAATCCTGGAGGTCAGCCACTCGGAACAGGGATCCCAATAAAGGCACTAACAGGAGAATCCTCAGGCCTGCTTGTTAATATCTCCGGACTAAGAAAATCGACCGAGCTGTTTTGATCCGGCAATTCCCAACATTGTTGCAGCATATCAAAATAACGGAGACTATTTATATTCAGCTTTTGGATCGTTCAGTTTCTTAAATTATTTCGAGAAATTCTTGATCAAATATCCAGATAATTCTCAAACCCAAATGACCTCATATCCCAAACGCATATACGTGCATATAAGGACTACGTACCCTCAGAAACAGCTCGAAATCGACATCCATTTCCAAATCCTGGTACGATTCCTGAAGAAACGCCGCTCTCTCTTGCTCCGTCAGATTCTCGCCGACGTGCTTCAGCCTCGACATCTTTTCCGGCAGCTCCGCCAGCTTCAATCCGCCACCGCCGCTCTCCCGCCTCATCGCCATGAACTGCGACCATCCGCACACATTTACCAACACGTCCACAGGACATCAACAACAATAAAACAACTCAAAAAGTAAAGAAAATCCGTAAAAACTCACAGAAGATTTCAAGGTCCTGAGCTCCACTTGCGTGAACTGATTCTGGAGCCATGGATCCGAAACCAGTACTCCGAAATAACCGGCCATGAGGATTTCGTTCAGCCCGTCGTCCTTGAGCTGATGAAACAGTTATCACAATCTCAGAGAGAGAGAGAAAAAAAAATCTCTGGATTGTAGAAAAAATCTAGAAAATTAAAGAGGTAAAGGTTTGCGGGGGAGACACTGGGGACGAGATAAGAGCTGTCAGTGGGTGAGTTTTGTTTTTCAAATTTTTTCAGAATTCAAAATATGACACTACTGTCCCTCTGTATGCCGCTGGGATGCATTATGAGATTGTACGGTTAAAAAGGAAAAACAATTAAAAAAAATAAAAAATGGGAGGAAATGGAATTAAATTATATTCATTTTTATTTCGTTGGATCATTTTTTTCATTATACATGTATTCAGTTATAATTTTTTTTTACAAAAAAAAAAAGAAATTACTCGTCATTCAATTCTATTTTTTTTCTTTTTAATCTTAAATCAGTATAATTAAAGAAATATATTTTAACAAAATTTATTATTTATCTACTCACATATTTTCAGCTAACAATCATTATTTTGCTATTATTATTCATATCAACTTTAATTATTATATTTTATCTTACATTCACAATCTTAAAAATATATAAAATATATCTCATCATACTGTAACAATCATCGTTAAAATTGGATAGTTTAAATAAATCCAACTCTACTTCATTTAATTTATTTATTTAATTTTTATTAATAATAATATTAATTGCAACATAATTAAAATACTAAATTGATCAATTGATAGTTATAGGCTAAACAATAAATACAGAGAAATATATGGTAAAAAGATTATTTTTAATTTAAATACTATAATAAAAATTTTGAGTGCGCAAAGATAATAAAATAAAATAAATTAATGATATATATTCAATTCTACCTAAAATTATTAGTCTAACTTGTTATATTTCTGGAACAGAATAAGATGGATTAGTGGTATATATTCAATACCCCAAAAGTTATTAATCTAACTTGTTAAATTTCTTGAACAAGATATGGATACTTATTTTTGAAATGTTATAACTTTAAAAATAAAATAAGTAATTGCTAAAGATATACTATTTTAATAAATAAAATTTAACATATAAAGCAAAGTGAAGAGCTAGTTAATTTTTTTTTTTAAAAAAAAAAATGATAACTATAAGGTGTTTTTGAATTGAATATGATTATTTTATAACAAGTGTAGTCAAATGATACCGGAATAAAAGAATGATTACCAACACCAACAAAATCCGAAGATTCAAATGTTCCATAACGGTCATTTTTTATAGCTGGGCTAGCGTAGTGTGTATGAGTGTTACTATTAATAAATAATGACAGGCACGTGGTTGGGGTTATTTGAGGAGATGATTGCCATAAAAGTGCTCATTATCTTTGGGGCCTCATTACATTGGACTACAATTATGAGGGAAAATACGCATTAAAGCAGCCGCCTATCAGTTTTATTTTGCACCAAATCGTATTTTTGTGTAATAATACAAAATATAGCTAAAGTATTAATAAATAATTTTTTTTAGGGGTCCCGCTACACCTTAAACTCTGTCATTCGTGAATTGTTGCTCCTCACGAGTCACAGCGTATAGTTTAGATTTACAGGTCCCTCCTAAACCTACCAATGTTATACATCACTTAACTATCGACCTTTTTTTGCTAAACTCAGTGGACTTTCCTATGCATACCGATGTTATACACCTTTCTTTTTTTTTTTTTTCCCAACCGATAGAAAATTCTCCATTAACAAAAAACTGATTACAACAAAAAGTCTGACACTTGAGAGCACCATCGCAGATGGGCTAGAACAACAACCAAGGAACCACAACCAACTACACCACATTAGAAGTAAAGCAGTTACCCTCAACTGAACCTTTACCTCTAAATCAAACCAAACCTAAGCCAACTCACAACCACTCCCAACACAAAAACATCAACAACAAACAACAACACACAACACACAAAACCACAGAAATACAACAACAACACACAAGAAAAACAGCACCAACAACAATCACACTAACCACACTAATACAATCTGCTACTCCAACCTAACCACAAGGAAAAGAAGAAATAAAAAACACTAACATCTACTGCCATGAATGAAAGCCTCCCAGTCTCTTGTAGCTGCTCTAACAACAAAGAATGGAGGCCTATGAACTTGCTCAAACACCCACAGGTTGCGAGACTTCCAAAGCCACCATAAAATATAGGTAGACAATTGGATTCGTGCTT
This sequence comes from Striga asiatica, assembly GCA_008636005.1. Lineage (NCBI taxonomy): Eukaryota > Viridiplantae > Streptophyta > Magnoliopsida > Lamiales > Orobanchaceae > Striga > Striga asiatica. The sequence goes on along the minus strand of BKCP01005960.1, from coordinate 136,986 downwards.
CAGAAATCTCACCTTTATCCAGCTTGCAAATTTGCCACCACCAATGCTTGAATGACTCATTCTCCTTTGGTCCATCCCAGCAAACTTGAGCCATCTTCCAAACATCAACAGCATACCTGCACTGAAACAACACATGAACAGTGGACTCCCCTTCTTCTCCACAAAGACTGCAAATTGGATCCACTCCTATCCCTCTACTTCTCAGCTGAAGCTTAACAGGTAAAGAATCATTGCAGCACTTCCAAATAAAATGTTTGATCTTCCCCAATACATTAAGCCTCCAAGTTCTAGATCTAACCTTGACATCCTCCTGCACATCCCTACTACCTTGCATTGAGTTCTGTTTGAGGAATTTGTCAGCAACAAGCTTTGCATATGTGGATTGGACACTGAACCTCCCTTTCCTGTCTAATACCCATTTCCAGCAGTCTTCTTGACCAGGATTCAGAGATTTTATACTCAGCACAGAATCACAGAAATCAGAAGTAAATGTGGCTCGAACTCTGTCCTCATCCCACCCTCTTCCATCCTCATGCATGAGATCACTAACCCACTGAACACCCCGCTCTACACCAGGTAAAAGTTGTACTTCTTGGCCAACAAAGTCTGGAATCCAATGTTTATCCCAAATTCTGAGGCTTTTACCATTCTTGACCTCCATCCTCATCCAGTTCCCACAATCCTTTAAAACTGTAAGCCAACTATTCCACAGCCATGATGCATTCTGAGATTTCTGAGCATCAAAAATGGAGGAATTAGGAAAATATTTAGACTTCAGCACTTTACTTACCAGTCTTTCAGGCTCAGCAACCACCTTCCACAACTGTTTAGCAATCATAGCAGTATTGAAAAGCTGGATATCTTGAAATCCTAACCCTCCAAATTTTTTAGGCAATGTAATTTTGCTCCAGTCCACCCAATGCATTCCCCTCTGAAAATCAGCCCCTTTGCTCCACCAAAACTGACCACAAACAGCTGCAATTTCTTTACACAGCCCAACTGGAAGAACAAAACAAGACATAGCAAACACTGGTAATGCATTAATGACAGCTCTAATTAAGACCTCCTTTCCAGCTGTTGACAACCACTTGTTCTTCCAACTAAAAATTCTGCTCCTCACAACCTCCAAGATATACTGAAAAGCTTCCATTTTAGACTTACCAATCCCCAATGGTAATCCTAGATACCTGGTAGAAGTGTGTCTCTGAATTCCAGGCAATAACTCACAGATATCATTCTGAACAGCCACTGGAGTGTTTCTGCTGAAAAAAATAGAAGACTTCCCCAAACTGACTTGTTGCCCAGTAAAATTCTGAAATTGTTGAAGAATAAGGAGCAACTTCCTAATCTGAACCTCATTAGCCTTACAGAAAACCAATGTATCATCAGCAAACATCAAATGAGTAAGAGTAGGACTCCCTCTTGCTATCCTACCTCCTCTAAACCCACCCCTATCAGCTTCCAGAAGAATTCTAGCAGACAGTAATTCAGAAATAATCAAGAATAAGTAGGGAGATAAGGGATCCCCTTGCTTAATTCCCCTAGTAGCAGAAACAAACCCACAGCACTTGCCATTGATGTTAAAAGAGAAAGTAGGAAACTGAATACAAGCCAGCACCGATTTAACAAACTGCCTATGAAATCCCATTCTCACCATGGTTAACTGAACTGCTTTCCACTCAACACAATCATAAGCTTTCATAATATCAAGTTTAAGGCCTAAAAAGCAATTCTTCCCAGTCCTATGTCTGTTTAAAAAGTGGAAAACTTCATGACCAAGAATCACATTATCAATCAATTGCCTTCCAGGTAAGAATGCATTCTGATTTTCAGAGATACAAACATGCAAGCACTGCCTCAGCCTCATTCCCAAAATTTTTGCTATTACTTTATAAAAAACAGCACAGAGGCTAATAGGCCTAAATTGAGTAATAGAGACAGGATTGGAACATTTAGGAATAAATGTAATAAGAGAGTGTTTCCAGTACCTCAACATCTGTCCTGATTCAAAGAAGCTTTTAACTGCTGTACATATATCAGAGCTGAGGATAGGCCAAAAGTGCTGATAGAATAGCCCTGTCATGCCATCTTCACCAGGAGATTTATCAGGATGTATGCTGAACACTGCTTGCTTAATAGTGATTTCATCAACTGTAGCAATCAACATTTGATTCATCACCTCAGTGACAGTGGGTTGAATGCAAGGAAGTAGTGTCTGGCCATCTGAACAGCCTTTTGAAGAGAAAAGTTGATCATAAAAATCAGTGACTGTCTTCTCAATTGCCTTTGGATCCTGTGTCATGATCCCTTCAGATGTAATAAGCTTCTCAATAGAATTCAGTTTCCTCCTTTGAGCAGTGAAAGCATGAAAAAACTTCGAGTTTCTGTCTCCTTCCCTCAGCCACAAAGCCCTAGCCTTTTGTTGCCAAAACATCTCCTCAGAACAGTTAGCATCATCCAGTTCTTTCTTCATTCTCTCCCACACCTCCCAGTCTCTATCACCTCCTGCTGCTCTTATTTCTTCCAATTTAAGTGTAAGCTTGGCAATGTTTGGGCATTCCCTGTCCTGAAATACTTACTCCATCTCAACAAAGCCTCCCTAACCTTCTTAACTTTCTCCTTCACCCTAAACATAGGAGTGCCATCTACTACCCCCTCCCAGGCTTGCTTGATCACTTCTTGCACCCCTTCTTTCTTGACCCATCTCTTATCAAAAAGGAATCTCCTTTTATGTCTAACAGAACCCCCCTTTGAATCAATTACCAGCATAGTATGGTCAGAGGCACTCTTGAACCAACTATGAATTTTAGTATTGGGGAACATCACCTGCCACTCCAAAGATACAAAGGCCCTATCTAACATCTCCTCCACAAACCCTTCCCCCTCCCTATTATTAGCCCAAGTAAAATGAAGCCCTGTCATAGAAAGCTCCTGAACCCCCATATTAGCAAGAAACTCATTGAAACCCCAAAACCTACTCACAGGCCTACTCACCCCACCCCTTTTATCCTCAGGCTTACACAAATCATTCCAGTCCCCAACTAACAAGAACATATTCCCCCACATCCCTTTCTCTTGAATCAGCCTATCCCATTGTTCTATCCTCTCCCTTCTACAAGTACTAAGATACACAAAGACAGCCCAACACCACTCAACCTGCCCCTTATCTCTGAACTTAACAGCAATGAAAAAACTATCCCCATAAACATAATCAACCTCTATTTCAGAATCCCAACATAAAACTAAGCCCCCCTGGAGCCAAAGGGATCTACCACAAAAGACCTATTCACAAACCCCAACCTATTACAAACTTGAAAAACAAACTTTTTTTGTTTTTTTGTTTCTGATAAGAAAATAAACATAGGGTGATGGACCTTTAAGGCTTCCTTGATCTGGGGAACTGTAGAGGGCCCACCCAGACCTCTACAGTTCCACACCAGAGCTCTCATTGAGCACTTGAGGGCTTAAGGTTGGCCCTCTCCACCTCAGCAGTGTCTAGTCTGATCTTCTTCTCACCTTTAGTTTGGTGATAACCCTCCATTGCGTTCATAGGATGAATCTGCTCTTGTTCCCTCTGCCTCTTAGTCATGGACTTATGGACTTCCTTGTTTGAAGCATCCTTTTGCCTGGTCAGCGTTCCTACATTCTTAACTGCTCTTTTCCATGTCCTCTTGGCAGCTTCTGTCTGAATTGGTTCTCCTTGCTCTCCATTCTTAATAGCCACTAGCTCTGAGGTAGGAAAGTCCAGAGCCATAGTCTCCCCTTCATTTGCTTCTTCTCTGATAGATATCATTTTCCCAGAAATTGGATTTTCATCATACACTACCAGATCTTTGCCCTTATCTACTAGAAGAGAGCCCTCCCTTACTTGATTTGATGGCCCTTCTTGATTTGAAAGAGATTGTTTATTCTGAACTGAACTAGCTGCCACCCCCGGAGAATTAGTGTGACAACCAGCTACCTCCTCATCTTGTTGAAAGCCATTAGTATGTGCTGGTTCTGTAGCTTTATTGTAATCAGATGATGAACTACCAGTCCTCCACCCTTGACCTTGTAATCCAGCTGTTGCTCTCATCCAGTCCCCAAATTGACCTTCTTTGAGTTTTTTCCCTTCCACATCCTCTACCCTCTGACCACACCCCCTCTCTATGTGCCCCACCTTCCCACAATAAAAACATAAATTCACCAATCGTTCATACTTGAAAGTAACAGTGATTACCTGGTCATCAAGCCGAATTGAAGCACATCTAGGAAGTGCCTCAGTCAGATCTACTGTCACCAAAAGCTTAATCAATCTACCCCCATAAGTGCCCAGGTTGCTAATTAACACATTGGAAACAGACTTGAAAACTTGACCAATCTTAAGGCCAACATCAGATGTAATCCAATTAAGAGGCACATGATGAACCTGCACCCAGAACTTAAGCTCGTTGAAGCACTCATCTTTACTGGATAATCCCTGTTTCCATCCTTTCAGAATTATGTACTGGTTATTGAATATCCAGTTAATACCTCCTGCTACTCTAGTCATATCCTCTTCCTCTTCGAAGATGAACTGGAAGAAATTCTTATCTAGCTCTCGAACCTCCATCAACCCCTTTGGCTTCCATACAGACCCCATAGCCTTCTTTATTCCTAAGAGATGAGCTCTCTTATCCCCCACTACCTTCCCAAACAAGCTTTTGTGACATTCCTCAATACTAGCTTTCACATCCTGGGATTGAATATCGATAATCTTGGTCTCAACTTTCGACAATGAAAAAGCCCTAAGCCTCTGCTCAACTTCTTCCGTCGGATTTTTAGATTGGGATTCCTCCATGACCTAAGTACAATGTCTTCTTCAAACAATAATGCTGCTCCACATCGAACTACGAAACCCGACAATATCTCCACTTCACACCGAACTAAGAAGCCAGACAATCAATATGGTGAACTAACTCTCCGACGAGAGAAGGGACTCTCCGATGAGAGAAGGGACTCTCCGATGAGAGATTGAGATGAACTAGGAAAGTCATATGTATACCTACTGTTTTGGCTAAACTTGTTGACTTAGAAGCATGTCTTGAATCCTTCTGATTATCCCGAGTATTAAATAATTATATAAGAAAATTAGGCTCCAAACTCGGAGCAAAATAGAAACTCACATTTGTAAGCTTAGATTCACGATCTACGAAAATAAAAATGAAACTCACGAATACCCGAGATTATATATTCACGGGGTTACACAAAGATTTAATAATTATTTTTGAGAAATTTTCTCATTGTGAAGAATTCTTAAGTTTATATTTATAGCAACAACATTATCAAGATTATGAGTCATACGTGGTACAACTAACTAAATTATTCATGAAAATGTAAAATAAAAATTAAGATATAACCTTGTGTATATTTAATAATATTACAAAATAGTCATCTCGACTGCATTGATCGTATAAGAATGGTAGTTCATGCTTATAGACAAAGTTATAATGAATATCTTAGTTAATAATCAAGTAGTATTGTCTCAACTTGTTGATCAAATATCTCCTAAAATATTTTTTATTAATTCAATCAATATTTTTTTAAGCTCTATAGAAAATCAATAGAATTAATGAGAATATTACAGAAACTGAAATTTTAATAGACATGAATTTCATTTCTTATGTTTGATTATACTAAACATGCCTTGTCTTTAGGGATACAATAAACAATGCGGAATATTGGATCATGAAATAATTATAATTATGAAGATGGGTCATGTACTCATGTTGGCCGATGTATTTTTTTTCACATTGCTATATTTTCCCCATAAGGTTTTACTTGATAAAATTTTTAAACATACAACAAGTGTAACACAAAAGGTTGGCAAATGCCACGTACTATTTTTGTTTTTTTTTTTTTTCTGTTATTTATTCTTTTCGTGTTTGTAGTGTGATTTGCTAACGTTATCCAGCATAGACTTCATGAGTGGGTGAGCGAAGCTCACTAGGTCTATAGGTTAAAGAACTTTTTTTCGGTTCAAACGAGACCAGCAAGTTTCTAAGATACGACAACCCTACCACATCATGTGCAAGCCAAGTTTTCGCACCTGAAGGAGGATCGTCCAAACACTGAACTGCGTCAGCCCCTGTGCCACAAGGGAGGACAAAAATGCGGCAACAAAACTCGCTTCGCTATAACCATGCTGCAAAACCACATGCCATTACCGACGTAACAGCTCTTGAATCCCTTGTAGAATCCCCCTGTGGATACCTCATCCATCATCTCCACGGACTATCGCAATAGTGCTCTGGTTATTGGCCTCCACCACCACCTAACTTGGGGGCCCCAATCTCCCATGCAAGCATCAACCCTAAAACAAACCCCAAAGTTCGACACCAATAACGGAGATATTCATCACGAAGCCACTAGGCCATTTCCCCATATGATCCCAAATAACGCTACTAGCACTAGCCATACCCATACTCGGTAGGTGGCTGTCGTCCGTGTTGTGACCATTTTTGTTACATTTTTCTGTGCTATTTTGTCGTTTCTTTTCCCCCATTTTAGGTCTATTTGTTAGTTCATTTTATAGTGTATTGTGTGTTTTGTTCTATTTTGACTTTTTATGTGTCTTTCGTGTATTGTGTCGTTTTTCTACGTTTTTCTTCTTGTTTTTAGTGTGCAGGTCGGAAGCCCGTGAGGAATCGATTTAGCTCGAAAACGGGTCGGGAAATCATGGTTGGATAGATGAGTTCCTTAGCTACACATAGGAAAAAGCGGAATCCAATTTCGAGTTCGGACGAGTTCGGATGGGTCCAAAATGCAAAGTCGCGCGAAACACGTTCAATGTGTAGGTTAAGGAGCTTTGGGAGAATATTATTTCAAGAATAATTTGGCCAATTAAGCATCATTGAGTAGAGGAGTTCGTTAGCGACACATAGGAAAAAACGGAACTCAATTCCGAGTCCGGATGAGCGCATACGAGCCCGAATAAGGAATTGAGAAGTTTACATCGTCGCTGGCCGCGAGACATGTCGCGGGCCGCGAGAGAAGGATCGCGGGCAACGAATAATTCGCGGGATGAGTTGTTCCTGCTCGTTGAAGTCGCGGCCGCGGGATATGTCGCGGCCGCGAGGATGTCATTGTCGCGGGCAGCGAGAATTGTCGCGGGGCGCGAGTCAGAAAACCAACTTTCCTGCTTCATGAAGTCGCGGCCGCGGGACATGTCGCGGCCGCGAGATCGCGTGGTCGGGGGCCGCTACTTACTCCGCGGGCCGCGAGACAGGCAATTTGCAGAAATTGTGGCTTTTTCCCCTCTTTTCTTCCTTAGTGGTGATAGTGGCGAATTTTGACCATGATTTTTAGCACCCTTCTCCTCCATGTTCCCTCCATGTTTTGTGATTGGGAAATCAACTATAAATGAGCTTGATTTGGATTGAGAAAAAAAACAACTCCATAGAGGGGTTCTCCCTCTTCCCCTTTTCTCCTCCTTCCTTCTTCTTTCTTTTCTTCTTCTTCATTGTTAGTTATTTGTGAGTGTAATATTTGGAGAATGCAAGGATTCAATTTGGATTGTAAGTTGATTTCGATTCTCGACTTGGATTAATAGTAAGTTTTCTTCATTTGATTATGAATATAAAAGCTTGTGTTAAATCTTTTGTTGTGGTTGATTTCATAATGAGTAGCTAATTCCTTAGCTAGGGTTAAGGGATAATCATTCCGGTTTGTTCTCGTTTATGTGCATGACGATAACTCAATCTTGACGAGTTGTTTTAATTATGAATTGATAAAATCATACTCGATAAATGGTTATAACCTAAGAGTGACACTTAGGTTAACTTATTGATATAATCAAAGAGTGACACTTTGATTTATGAGTGAATATTGCTTTGTTGAGTTAGAGTTTGTTAATTCTATGAATTGCGACTTGTAGAACCGAAAGGGGAGGAGTCGTAGAGATAATCGATTTCAAAACCGAGAGGAGAGAAATTGGTAGAATTTGGCTCGTTTAGAGTAGACATGTTCGGAGACGTATTGTCTATGTGTTAATTGTTTCGTTAATTTGCTCATTTATGTTTATCCTTATATTACGAGAGTTAGTTAGAATAAACCGCTAAATGAGTTAGTTAGTCGAACCACTTAACCGAGTTATTAATTGCCGTTAAATGTGGGTAGAACCGGAAGCGATTATTCCCGATACCCTAGCTCGTTTATCTTTTTATCATTTATATTTTTAGATAGATTTATATTTCATGCTATTTCTTAGTTGATAAATCTCCAACCCCATCTTGATTAGAGTGTTTAGGAGTTATTTTCCTTTCTTGTGATATCGAGACCATTTCTAAATTCCGAACAGCCTTCCTCGAGAGATCGACCCGGGAAACGAATCATTCGATTCGGTGCTCGGTAAAATAAATATAATTTGCTACAACAAATTTGGCGCCGTTGCCGGGGAAGACGAGTAGGATATTTAGTTTTGGTGTTTGATTTTATTTTCCGTGTTTCTCTTGTTCTTGTGATATTTGTTTAATTTTAGTGTTTCTCTTGATTTGTTATTTTCCATTTCTCTTGTTTTTATTTTGTTTGAAAAATCGAAAAAAAAATATATATATATATATATATATATATATTTCTTGGTCTCGTGTGCCTTTGGTTGTTTTGTTTTTGTTCTTGTGCGAGGTATTTGCTTGAGGAATTCCGATGAATCCATACAACTATTCTTATGCCGGAAGCTCGTCTCGTGGATACCCCGACAACTACCAAGGAGAGATGTATTCGTATGGAGGGCCGCCCAATCCATATCCGAGCCATTCAAATCATTATTACCATGACGGATACACCTCATCCCAAGGGTATGGCCCGAGCCATTCTTACCCGACGTCTCAAGGCGGATATGATTATTACGCTCCGAATCAATATGAATCGCCTTATTACCAACCGCCATCTTCCTACGACTACTACCCTCCGCCTCCCGCATATTTCGATTCAATGCCTCCACCCGAGCCAACTCAAGTAGCTTCTCCGAGCCGTATAGACGAGATTTTTGAGAAAATGGAGAAGTTAAATCAATCCTTTCTATCCATTTGTACTTCAAAGGTGTCCCCATCCGAAAACGAAGACGCCGAGTCTTACACTCTACCACCTCCTATCTACGAGAACCAATCGGTTGGCCAACCTTGTGCATTGAGAACCGAGACGTCAAGTCAAACAAAGGTTGTGCCTACCGACAATCACCAAGAGGTTTTGGCAAATACTCGAGACATGCTCGCGAACCTCATGTCGGTTGTAGAGGAGTTTCACAATTGGGGGATCATTCCCGTTCCATCCGTACTTCAAACTCAACTCACGAAGTTCGACTCCACCGTAGTTGCTTTCCTCGACTTAGACACATCTTATATTCCGCTCGGTAGATATTCATCTCTATCGGCAAAAGTGTGTCGAGAAAGTGCACGGTTAGAGGGCGAATTTCGAGCTATGGTGGAACAATTTTCTTCTCTCAAAGAGGCGGGCCTCACTCTCGTTTATAATGGATCACAATCCCTCGACACGAGTGAGGACATCGGCGATTTGTATGTTAGAAGAATCTCCTCCCATGACGATTTGGGGTTGCAAACCACGCCACACCTACATTTTGGTGATTGCGTGATTGCATCGTTAGAAGAATCTCCTCCCATGAGGATTTGATTGGGCCGAGTGTTGTTGAAGGATCTCGGGAGGATGCTTATGAGGAGGAGGAGGAGGAGAAGGTAGTACATTGCTACGAGAATGAGGTTGATGAAGAGGTCGAGTCATCATATGAGGTTGTTGAACCAAATTGTGCATCGATAGGTGACTCGGCTCGAGATGTTGAGTACGAGGTGGCTCCCATGTCCTTTGGGTCGTCATTGCATGCTGTTGAGGATTGTGAGCATTTTGAGGAGTCGAGTGTGTTTACGCACATGCTCCCGACACTTGAAGTTGAAGAGTACACATCCAAGATGGCATTGGTGAAGGCCGGGATCGATTCGACATGCTCCACGGATATGTTCATATTTCCGGAGGTCGATTATGGGGCTTGGATTCATGATGCTTTATCTCTCCTCTTGATAGTTGTTGATGTCCGTGCTCGGCATCATAAGAACGTGGCCACGAGGGTTCTACTCCTTGCCCGCCTTTGTTCCGAACTACCATCGGGACTATTGTTGGAGAATACAAAGGCGTGGCACGATCGACACTTCTTCTTGGACCCCGGTTGATTTGTACAGGTTTCGTCAAGCTAATGACGTTAAACAAGCGCTTCTTGGGAGGCAACCCAAGTGATTTACTGCTTTCTGGTGTGTTTCATTTATGCTTTTTAGTTTATTTTTATTTTTAAATAATGGGAGGTTTGGAGTTTTGTTATTTTCTTGCCAGGGATGAGCTTGTAGTATGGAAATTAAGCTACGTGATAACGACCATAGTTCCGAGTTGATCATGGGCGAAAGAATTGCACGTGAACGCTTATCCTCATCGACGCACCTTCGGTTTGCACACTCTTTTCTTTTTCTTGTTTGAATTCCCAGTTTTTGTTCTTATTTCATTTATGTGTTGATGCAATGGGGACATTGCATTATCTTAAGTGTGGGGGAGTTGACGACTCCGCTGTGGATTTTTGCATGTTTATGTGGTAGGTTGTTGTGTTGTCGAGCATGTGGTATTGGTGAATTATATGATTTGTTGATAATTGTTTGACGAAATTGGGAAGTTGTGATGACGGACGTGCTTACCATTGCCTCGATATTTTACTTGATTGCTTTTAGTGACATCTATGTACCTTGTGAGGTTTTGATCCTTATTCTTCTTTCTTGAGAGATATTGGTCGTATTCTCGAATGATTAGAACTTGCCTTGAGTCTATTTGAAAAGAATCGGTTTAAGTTTGAAATTGCGAAAATGATTGAGGCGTTTTGTTTGTTAGCTCGTTTTGCCTTGTTCTTGACCCTAAAAATACATTTTCCGCTAGTAGCCCGTTTGAACTTGAAGCCTTTTCTTGTAAACCATACATATATATATATCTAACTGTTGACAGGTTTTGAGTTACGATTGGTGAAGTGGCGATATTTTTGAATGAGGTAGAAATCGAGTTGCATTTTATGCTTGACAATAAAAAAAAAAAAAAATATATATATATATTAAAAAAAAAATCCGAATAAAAATATAATACATGAGAGAACTCGCAAGACGAATCGATTGGATTCTACTCCGCTTACTTGTTATTCATTTTAACGAGTAATGAGTATTGGGAAACCACCTTAGGACACTTGGATGACCTCCAATGTAAACCTAAGGAATATTGTCCTTACGATTCGAGCTTGTTCGGAAATAGTAACTCTCTAAAAAAAATGTGTAATAAGTCAAGCAATATTGCAATTCGATTGGAGCATTAATGTGTTGTTTGTGGAGACATTGGTGGACGGTATGTATGTTATCTTGTTGACTTTGGTCAAGTGGCGGACATTCAAGTATTTTATTACTCGAAAACTTAGATTGTTTATTTGAGCTCTTGTCCATATATATATATCTTCTTACCTTTATCTACAGCCACATTACAACCCGAGAAGTCCTCTTGATTCAAAAATTTTGAGCTTTGATTGATTTCGAGTAATTTAGACGATTGGCAAGCATATGTTGAAACGTGAATATCGACCAATTTTGAGCGAACCCATTACATATTCGAACAAGAAAATGAGTGAGGCATATATGATGATCTATATGTTGAGAGTTTGTCATTTTAAAACCAAGTCGATATCTGAGGCACATGGTCGTATGGTCGTTGGAATTCGACTCGATAGAGTTAAACATTTTGAAGCATGTCTTATTTGAAACCGTACCCATGTTCGTATTTTGTTTTCTTTTCTCTTTGTTCGGGACGAACAAAGGTTTAAGTGTGGGGGAGTTGTTGTGACCATTTTTGTTACATTTTTCTGTGCTATTTTGTCGTTTCTTTTCCCCCATTTTAGGTCTATTTGTTAGTTCATTTTACAGTGTATTGTGTGTTTTGTTCTATTTTGACTTTTTATGTGTCTTTCGTGTATTGTGTCGTTTTTCTACGTTTTTCTTCTTGTTTTTAGTGTGCAGGTCGGAAGCCCGTGAGGAATCGATTTAGCTCGAAAACGGGTCGGGAAATCATGGTTGGATAGATGAGTTCCTTAGCTACACATAGGAAAAAGCGGAATCCAATTTCGAGTTCGGACGAGTTCGGATGGGTCCAAAACGCAAAGTCGCGCGAAACACGTTCAATGTGTAGGTTAAGGAGCTTTGGGAGAATATTATTTCAAGAACAATTTGGCCAATTAAGCATCATTGAGTAGAGGAGTTCGTTAGCGACACATAGGAAAAAACGGAACTCAATTCCGAGTCCGGATGAGCGCATACGAGCCCGAATAAGGAATTGAGAAGTTTACATCGTCGCTGGCCGCGAGACATGTCGCGGGCCGCGAGAGAAGGATCGCGGGCAACAAATAATTCGCGGGATGAGTTGTTCCTGCTCGTTGAAGTCGCGGCCGCGGGATATGTCGCGGCCGCGAGGATGTCATTGTCGCGGGCAGCGAGAATTGTCGCGGGGCGCGAGTCAGAAAACCAACTTTCCTGCTTCATGAAGTCGCGGCCGCGACAAGAAAACCAACTTTCCTGCTTCATGAAGTCGCGGCCGCGGGACATGTCCCGCGGCCGCGAGATCGCGTGGTCGCGGGCCGCGACTTACTCCGCGGGCCGCGAGACAGGCAATTTGCAGAAATTGTGGCTTTTTCCCCTCTTTTCTTCCTTAGTGGTGATAGTGGCGAATTTTGACCATGATTTTTAGCACCCTTCTCCTCCATGTTCCCTCCATGTTTTGTGATTGGGAAATCAACTATAAATGAGCTTGATTTGGATTGAGAAAAAAAACAACTCCATAGAGGGGTTCTCCCTCTTCCCCTTTTCTCCTCCTTCCTTCTTCTTTCTTTTCTTCTTCTTCATTGTTAGTTATTTGTGAGTGTAATATTTGGAGAATGCAAGGATTCAATTTGGATTGTAAGTTGATTTCGATTCTCGACTTGGATTAATAGTAAGTTTTCTTCATTTGATTATGAATATAAAAGCTTGTGTTAAATCTTTTGTTGTGGTTGATTTCATAATGAGTAGCTAATTCCTTAGCTAGGGTTAAGGGATAATCATTCCGGTTTGTTCTCGTTTATGTGCATGACGATAACTCAATCTTGACGAGTTGTTTTAATTATGAATTGATAAAATCATACTCGATAAATGGTTATAACCTAAGAGTGACACTTAGGTTAACTTATTGATATAATCAAAGAGTGACACTTTGATTTATGAGTGAATATTGCTTTGTTGAGTTAGAGTTTGTTAATTCTATGAATTGCGACTTGTAGAACCGAAAGGGGAGGAGTCGTAGAGATAATCGATTTCAAAACCGAGAGGAGAGAAATTGGTAGAATTTGGCTCGTTTAGAGTAGACATGTTCGGAGACGTATTGTCTATGTGTTAATTGTTTCGTTAATTTGCTCATTTATGTTTATCCTTATATTACGAGAGTTAGTTAGAATAAACCGCTAAATGAGTTAGTTAGTCGAACCACTTAACCGAGTTATTAATTGCCGTTAAATGTGGGTAGAACCGGAAGCGATTATTCCCGATACCCTAGCTCGTTTATCTTTTTATCATTTATATTTTTAGATAGATTTATATTTCATGCTATTTCTTAGTTGATAAATCTCCAACCCCATCTTGATTAGAGTGTTTAGGAGTTATTTTCCTTTCTTGTGATATCGAGACCATTTCTAAATTCCGAACAGCCTTCCTCGAGAGATCGACCCGGGAAACGAATCATTCGATTCGGTGCTCGGTAAAATAAATATAATTTGCTACAACAGTCCGTGTTGACCTTCAGGCGATTCCCACCCTATCCAGGGCTGCTCACGCCGGTCGGCGCCGCCTAAAATGCGACCACTAGCCGCGGCCGCGTCAATGCGATGGACGAAAGAAAGGACGTCAGGCACACGAAGCTCCACAGACCGATGTTCATCTCGAAAAATCGCTAAGTTTCGCCATCGCCACTTACGCCAAGCCGTGACTCCAAATATGGACCTCCAATTCCCAACGCCATGCAACAACATCCCATCCAAATTTGTGCAGACCCACGCCTGCAGGGGCAGAGAAAAAAAGGCAGCCCTGACATCCTGAGACAACAACTTATGCCAAATTGACGCAGCTACAGAGCAGTCCAGTAGCAAATGCAACGTGGACTCACCGGTCGCCATGCAAACTGAACAGCACGATGAGTCGGTCAAATGGTTGCGCTGACACGCCTCATTTGTCAGAGGATTGTCGCGAAACGTAAGCCCCAGAAAATGTCGGATCTGTTGTGGGTCCACCCACGGCCAAATCAATCGCCGGCAATGATATTGCCTAGAAGTCGACGGAGCCGCGAGAGCTGCATAGGCCGACCGCGTCATGAACCGCCCGTTCGAGGAGTTTCCCAAATAGCGGAAATCAACCTATATGTATGATTGAGATAAAATGAATAAAATAATGAGTACAAATTTATTTACCGTTTCTCCCCTTTTTTCCTTTCTTTTTTCTTTTTTCTATATTTCTCTTATATTTAGTACTATGGATAAATGAAGACAATTTATATTAAAATATAGATTGAGTAATTATATAATTTACCGTGAATGTATATTTATCAATTAGAGATTAATCGGTCCCGAATCAACACAATCTAATGACTTTCACTCTTATAAGTTATAGTAATCATATTAATATTTATTTATCAAATACCGTGTACTATACGGGTACTTAAATATATTAATATTTGCACAATAAAAACTAAAATAATTTATATTTTTTTTGTGAAATTATGTATGATGAATATGAAACAATAATAAATAACTAAAAAAATAATAATTAATTCAAATGGTGTCCATATTTTTACACTAAAATATGCCCAAAAAAAAAGGTATTTTCAATTATCTTTTCTACAACATCATATAGTTTATTCATTTTTTTTAAAACAAAACAAATTTTATTGTATTGCGATTATATTTATATTTATAGGTCTGACACACGTTTATTAACTTTTCAAGTATTTTAAATTCATATAATTAATAATTTAAAATATACGTGGAAATGTATTATTTTCTAACTTTATGAAATTCAAAGAAATTTTGTTATATTTAATTTTGATATTCTTTTATATTTACTATTTTAAATAACATAATAGCATTCATTTTTTTATATAATCTATTTAAATTGAGAAATAATATTTATTCAAATTTATTAATTTTATCCAAAATTTATGGAAAAAATAATAAAATGATTATTTTATGGTGTATTAATGAATTAGATGTTATTATTTTTATAAAATAATTTATATTGTTATAAGATATTTTTTAAATTGAGTTGATAACAAAATTACTTTTATTTATAAATATAAATGAAATTATATTTTATTATATATGCAATATGGATGTCAAACCGAAGATTATTAAAATATAATTATTTTTGTAGATCATATATAAAAAATAAAATACAAATAAAAAATTTATACAGTTTTAAAAATAAAAAGAATACATATTTATAATTATTAATATATGAATTAAATAAAAAGGGTAAGAGTAGTATATAATAACTTAAGAAAAAAAAAAGCTAAAATAGTTTATGATAATTATCAAACATAATATACAAAATCAAACCTAACATGTGTCAATACGAAACACCAATTTATGCCAAATAAGCTTACGAAGCGCATGAGCATGTCACTTAAACTCAGCGCATTTGGGAATTATATATAGGAGCGATGGTGGTCTTATTAAAACGCCCATTGCAAGTTGAATCTATCTATAC